>QEPC01002403.1:5632953-5644172 GCA_003113815.1 Sphenodon punctatus | reverse complement strand
CATTGCAGGAGGGGCGGGATACAAATTTATTAAATAAATAAAATAAATAAATAAACTTCACACTACATGACCATGGAGTTAGGAGGGCTATTTGTGTATGTATTTTACCAGAACTGCATATTAAGACAGCATAATTTTTTGACTGGTGCTATCTTCTGGCCATTTAGTGCCAGCGTTATCCATTAATGCCAGCATGAGTCCCATTGAATAAAGAGACTCACCCTGGCAATAAGGTCTCGCACCAGCACTAAGCCACTGGGATTTTATCTGAAGCATTTACTTTAAATCACATGTGAGTTTTGCTGGCATCACCTTCCCAGAAGCCTTAACTAAGCTGTCCTGTCCCTAGGTTGCCACGGTAATGGAAGGTGCTAATGTATTTTCTGTATTCCTAAAACCCCACTTTCCTACAGCAATTATAAATCCAGAGGGGCGCTTAGGATACATGAATGAGCTTGTGAAGGTTTTCACTTAACCATGAACAAAGAACTTGTTTAGAGATAGACAAAATTCCAATTCCTGAACGATATGCAATGGTGTATAATAGCTTTCATGGTGCCAAACTCCTTCTGGTGTAATCCTGCAAGGAGAACAGTTGGAGTCTCATGCCAGCTTGGTGCCTTATTCAAATTGCAAGTGTCTTCCTGCATGAATCCTTTTGTAAGATTGGGGTTTAGCTATGTAAAAAATGAACGCCTTGTATCAGGAATAGCACCATATCCAGGGAAGGTGGGACCCTATTCAAAAATGATTGACATGCACAAAGACTCACCCATTTAGCAAAAAAAATATCTTTTGGTGCTCAGTTAAATATAACACCTTCAGAGGCTGGGGCTTCTTCACTACAGGCCCATACATTATGCACATGTTATTTCTAATTTAACCTTGGGCCCCATGTGTTGGGGGCCCTATTCTTCAGATCTGGCCTTAGGGTGAGGCAACTGCCCTACGTTCCATGGTGGAGGGCCCATGCAGGAAGTGTCAGCACCTGGAGCCTGTGCCACCTCTCCTGAAGCACAGCCTGCAGAGTAGGGGGCAAAGGATAGAGGGCAAGGAGTGAGATGAGCCCTGAGTGGGGGGCAAAGCCACTGAGGCAGGCGGACCAATGCCTCTGGGTCAGATGGGCCCTCTGCAGGACTCCATGGAAGCACTTGTCCCAGTACTATACCCCAGGAACTATCCTCAAGGAGCAGTAGTGGCAGCAAGGAGTTCTACCACCACCCCTGTGGCATCCACTAGGACCTTGCCTTTGCTGCTGGCCCAAGAAGCCTCAGGCACAGCAGGGGTGGCGATAGAACTCTTCGCTACTGCTGCAGCCTGGGGATGATGCCATCGCAGCAGCTCCTGACGATGGTTCCCAAGATGCTTCCAAAGGCAGATACTTTTGTAGGGCCCTACTCACCATCACCCTTAACTTGGAGACTGGCTCTTGTCCTGCTGACCCCATTCCTTTCCCAGGGCCCTTACTATGGGCCCTGCCTTTGTAAAACCTAGTAGCAATCCAGGAAAGAAGGACAGGTCCTCTGTGGGCCAGGGCTCTCCGGGCCTGTATTCTACACCAGTGCTTCTCACACACAGGTGGTCATTTCAAATTTACTTTACACTCAGTCTGGCCTTGCCTGGATCAGGCCCTGATCAGGAAAATGAATGATATTTTTTATATACAATTCCAAGAAAAAAATATTTTTTTAAATGATTCCTATAGTTACATACATTTACATTACATGGCACAAATAAAAAAATACAATTGAGTATTCCTTACCTAAATAACTAACAGACAGCATTGCAGGGGGAGAGCGAGGAGCGTTTGCTGCAAGGAAGCATCTGCTGGGAGACGTGAATCATGCCATCAGGATCACTTGGAAGGGTCAGGAGACGGTGCATGCTATCTTATGAGAGTGCTAAGAAAACTATGCTGCTGTGCTAAAAATACCAACTGCCTCGGACTTCACTTTATTACTGGGTTCAAGGTGAGCAAAGCTGTCTTTAGAATAATAAAGTTTGCCTTTGTAGAGGTGCTTAGAGTGAGAGCCCATGCACTTACATCTACATCACTCACCACTTTATTCTTCTGAATCATTCTCCTTTAAAATAATGTGAGCTTTCTTCTAAGCTTTCAGGGGCTTGTGCCAAAATATGGTCCCAGATATACCACCTCTTCATTAAGCATATGCACCTGCACATTTTCAGCTTCATGAATGCATCCTTGTCTCTCCCTAGCCTCACCTCTTCCCTTTCTTAGATTGGCAGTCCCTTGGGGTAGGGACCAGTCTATTTATACAGCACCAGGTGCATTGCTGGCACTAATAAAATAATAATAATAATAAATAAATAATTCCTCAAAGTCTCTTTGACAAACTGAAAGAGCAAACACTCACTGGGAGAACAGGGAGCCTGGAAGCTAGAGAAGTACAAGGGCCTGGAAACTAAAGGAGTACAGGGAATCAAGGCTAGGAAACAACTAGGTCAAGGCAAGCAACACACACAAACAAACAACAACTATAAGCTAGAGGATCAAGGAGAGGGGACTGGAACAACTCAACTACAGGGGACACCACTAACAACTATATGTACTGAAAAAAGCAGTTACTCCACCCAACTTCCTATGGTCACCAGCAGGCCTTAAGTATTGACTGGTAACCAATCAGGAAGTTGGGAGGCAGGTCTGTAGCAACAGGACACAGCTGGAAATGGGTGTGGCATAGCAAGAAACCACAGAAGGCGACCTAGGGAGAAGGGTGGTAGTCTGAACTTAGACCACTTTCAAACATGCACGCACACACCCCCATGCATATTTGGGCTGCCGGAGGGGAATGCACAGTCTGAATATGTGCAGAGATCGGCCAGTCCAAAAGCCCCCCCCCCCCCCCACCGGCGCAGCTTTGTCAAGCTTGATTTCCTGCTCTGCAAAACGGACCGGCCGATCTCCACCCAAATATGCGCGGACACATCTGAAAGTTATCTCAGTTCTGAATTGTGGCACCAGCAGTTAGGGCAGCACTCCAAACAGGCAGGCAAGTGTGTGGGCAGTTCAGGGCCCTGACACCTTCCATGGAACTACTTGTGCAAAAGCACTTGCATGATCAAGGCCTACTTCTTTAGGCTTCACTGAAACGCAACAAGGTTTTCCAGTAAACAAAACCAATATGTGACAGCTACCATCTAGGTTATCACACTTAGGAACCACCAGTTACCTCAAGAGGCAGAGCTAAAGACATGAGTCAGTGTCACCATAGTTTGAATTAAAAAGTTAGGCTTCCTAACTGGACTGCAGAAAACTTTCATTTACTGTGAGGATTAGGCAGAGAACAGAATATGTAACCTACATCTCAAAATATACAAGGAGAGGAGCTTTATTTTATTTATTTATTTATTTATTTGCAGGCATCCACTTGCAATTCTCCTCCCAAGCAACCCTTTACAGGCACACGCTTCTAGGCTCACAGGGATAGTTAGATACCTGCTGGAGGAGGAGAATCCCAGATGTAGCCATTGCCTTGACAAGATGCCTTCCAGCCATCCACTCTCAATCCCCCTTCCAAGCAACCCCTATTTAAATTTCCCATGTATTTAAATTTCTGCCCCACCCTTCCTTCCCCTTAGGCTCAGGGCAGTGTACAGCATTAAAAACACAAGATACATTAAAATCCCCTTTAAAAATCCCACTGTCTTCCCTAAGCCCCCCAACCCTGCCTGCAAAACACTTTGCCAAAAAGAAAGATTGTTAACTGCCTCCGGAATGGGTTCAGGATTGAGCTCCGGTAGACTCCTGGGGGAAGGGCGTTCCACAATACCAGGACAGCAACCAAGAATACCTTTCTACAGGCCCTTGTCATATGAATAAGATTGGCGGGTGGTACTCACAGAAGAATGCTCCAGCCTATGGCAGTGGAGCATGATAGGAAAAGTGATCTTTCCGCTACGTGGAGCTCAGACCATTTAGGGCTCTAAAGTTTAAGACTAGCACCTTGAATTTTGCCTGGAAAGCTCTAGGGAGCCAGTGCAGACTGTGAAGCCAGGTGTAATGTAATGTGCTCACAATGACCCATCTCCAAAAGGAGGCCCCTGAATTATGGGCCTAAATTAACTCTTACTGAAGTTGAAAGGAACCTTTCTGCTGCCCTCTGTGGGAGTTACATTGTGGCTGCCTCTGCAGCAGAGCCTGAGGGTTGAGAGGGGGGGGCAGCGTAGGGGAAAGCGATGAGCATGGTTTCTTTATGGCTTCTCTGCCTCCAGGGAGCCCATCTGGGAGCCTCCAGCACCAGCAGGGAGCCAGGCTGGGGTCTGGCTGCGTTTGTGTGTGAGAGTGCAGGGCTGGTGTGAGGGCCCAATTCTGCAATAAGCTCACTCCAATCTAGCTATGCCTCTGTGGAGATAAAGAAACACAGAACTAGGAAGAAGATGGCCTCTGATGTATGAGGCTGGTGGACGGAAAACAACTGTGTGGGACTCTTCTATAGGGTTGCCTTGAGCGCCAGTGCAGGGCCTGCAACATGTATTGCTCATAAGTGTCCTGGGAAAATTTGCATATATGACAATCCCATCTATTTTTCCCACCCTGGTGGATCTCCCTCCCCTCTTCTTTTGTGGGGTCTAAGACGCCAATGCAGGGCCTGCAACAATTAAATAAACAATTCAAATCACTTTCGCTAATAGTACCAACATATGTGTATCATTAAATAACTCTTTGAATGTACAGAGGTGCAGAAACCTTCTGTGTGACTCGCACATTCACGTGCAGATACATGCATACGTGCGCCGCATAGAACACATTTTGGTAGTCTAGCCTCAAGGTTACAAAGGCATGGCTCATCATGGCCAGGTCTGAATATGAAATAAAGGGTCCCAGCCTTCTCACTAGATGGAGGTTATGCCCTTTCTTTTCTTTCTTTTTCTTTCTTTTTTTCTTTAATATAACAGTTTATACCCCACCCCTCTTGCCAAGGCAGCTTGGGTGGCTTACAATTTAAAAATATAAAAATACAGTGTGTATATATAATAAAATACATACAAGACAATACTAATAAAGGGAAAGTCAAAAACCGAATATACAAAAACCCAACCACCCTAACCCTCAACCCCGTGCCCTTCACCACCCATCTCCCTTGCCAAAGGCCTGGTGTAATGTGGTCATGGCAGCATTAAGTATAGCAGGGCACAAAACTTGCAGGTGCCTGGGAGCCATTGGCACCCAGAAGACTGAGTCTTGCGGCGGGTTCAGGAATGTAGTGGGGCAGGAGCAGTTTGGTATCGGGGTGAAGTCTGGCGACTGAATTTATTTTATTTTTTTAGCTCCCAGAGTTCAATCTGAAATTTCATGCCCTGCGTATAGTCTTTATACAGCTACAGGAACACAAAATACCCAGGATTATCCCCCACCTGTTTTCTGCAAACTCCCATTGTACTGTAACCAAGCCAAGAATGTGTACCTGAGCTCTCACATCCTCATGAATGTTGCATCCCTTGTCTCTCCCTCTGTTCCCCCTTCCCTGTCTCCCCTCCCCCTGTCTTTTAGATTGTAAGCTCTCGGGCAGGGACCATGTCTATCTTATTCTCTGTAAAGCGCCAGGTACATCGCTGGTGCTATATAAAAGCTTATAATAATAATAATAATTAATAAGCATTCTGGGGGGAAATTGCAAATATGGCAACCTATCTATAGAAAAGGGGTTGGGTTAAACAAAGACTGTTGGTAGAAAACAAAGTATTGCCTATATGCACACTTGATTGGATTTATTCTCATACATTAAGCATTGATAATTGGACAAGTTGTAGTCAGGATCTCTTAATAAAAAATAAAAGAAAGGACTGCACCAATATCTCTGAATGCACTGACCCTCAATAGACCCCACAAGAGAAGAGTGGAGGGGTCTTTGCAAAGGCCCCTGCTATTCCTAAGGATGTGTCTCTGAGTAATAATGGTAATATTTCCAGGAAGAATTGAGTACAGTAATAAAGAGGAATTTGCACAAGTGCAAATTTAATTTCAAGAAAATTCTACAGTGCAGTGAATAAATTAGGGAAGGTAGGGGGCGGAAACCAACAAAGGGTTTATTTCCTTTTTCATATGGAAGGAGAAAAGTGTGCTCAGTCTTTCATTCTGCGTGACTGAATTAACAAAAAAAATGGGATCTAGTCCAGTTCTCTCAGCGACCTTATATTTGACTTTAGACAATCTTGTACACCTGAATTTATCCATCTGTGTAATGGGTATAATGCTACTGTTCTCACAAGCATGCTTTAAGGATTAACATTTGAAAAGTGCATTGAGATCTTTGCATGGAAGATTTATTATAAATGCAAAACGGTAATATAGTACATCTATCCCAAACTAGCCCTTGCTGCTCGGTATAATTTTTCATCAAAAGACAGATTATAGTTGTCTATGCCAGAATTTAATGGCATGTAATGGATTTCACTTTACAAAATAAATTATATTTTTTTGTATTAGAAAAGTAACCAGCATACCATTTTTATTTTTTTCTTTACAGAATAATAAAATGATCCATGGAAATTGTAAAGCTTTTCTGCAAAATTATATGCATACCAGCAATTAGAAAATGACAGCCTGATAATTACTCAACCTGAAGCAAAGGCATTGGAGATGGAGAGATCTGTTAGGCTATGCTAGTTCATCTGCTTGCCAGAACTTACATTATACAGTATTTTTGAGTGTCCTATTTCCACTGGGAGGATTATTCCACAGCTGAATAGATTTCATAGACTGGAAGGTTTTCCTTATATTATTCCTAAAATGTAATCACCAAGCTATATATAATTAACTTATTTTAATTTTTCCTTATAAGTTGATCTCCCCATAAACCCTATTCATTGTGGTCACTCTTCTATGAATTGTTTTAAATTTATCACTGACTTTTTGTCATTTATGCATTATAATTTATATAGCACTTTCCAGTGAGTTTATGGCAAAGGTGGGATTGAGAACCTTGGTTTTCCAGACCCAAGCCTAACACTGTAGCCACTAGGCTACATTAGTTCTCAGACACTACTAAGCATCTGTGTCTTGAATTAGGGCTGGGGAACCTTAGCTGGCATGGTTCCAGAACTAATGAGGGGACTGACTCCCCCTCCCCAAACTTGCCCCTCTATTTTCTTCCCATTGGTTCTGATTTGAGCCCATATGCAGTTAGTACTCTCAGTAGCACATTAATGTTTTGCAAGCGTTTGCATGTTCTGTCTTAGTCAGTGGTTTCCTTGTTCTGCAGCTGGACAGCTCCTCTTTTGCTCTACATCTGGGAAGCTGGAGAAATTGGTTACTGGATGTGAACTGATGCTGAACAGCTCTCCATCAGCTCTCAGCAACTGGACAGCACCTTCTGCAGCTGGAAGGCTGCCAGCTGCTTTTGTCAGCTCTTTGAGACAGCTTCAATAGCTGAATGGCCCTGACTGTGCTTGGCAGCAGGCTGGCACTTGTTGAAAAATAGGCAAATTGGCCTACTTTATAGAAACTTACCGTTAAACATTCAGCTGGATGTTGGGAACTGGAAGGCAGCGACTGTCAAATGGATGGTAACCAGCTCCATTGCCCCTCGGAGCAGCATTTGAAACAGCAATTTATCATCTTGAATCCTGAGTACATGACTTATTAAACTGTTTCCTCCTGGGTTCTGCTTCTCCCATGGTACAGCTTACTCCTCCTGTTTCTCTCTGCTCTCTACTACATCTTTACCCAGCACCATTACAGCTTTGTGGACTAGCATCCCCTGCTTGTAGTAGTAGTAGTAATATGGTGCCTGCAATATGTCTGGCGCTGAACAGTCATGATTAAAGATAGGTCCCTGCCCTGAGGGGATTACTGTCTAGGATGGACAAGGGAAGGGAGACAATGGGGAGAGGAACGTTATGAGAGAGAGCCACCCATTGGTGTGAATGGGAGTTTGGGCTGCTGTATCAACTAGTCTCCTTTCCTTCCCTCCCAGGTGGGAAATGCTCTTATCTGACAAACTTCTCTGTCTGGTCAAATGTACTCCAAGAAGCTAGCTACCTTCAGGAGCTTCCTGTGGAGGGCTGTGAAATCTCCCCTGGCATCTGGTAGTTGAGCAGAGAGAGAAAGCCCCCTTCAAAACATTATCTTTCATTTTCTGGGGGAGAGCACAAGCATAAACACCTCATCATGTTTCTCTTCTTTCTCCGCACCCAGTAATGAGCTTCACCATTATGATTCTCCTCTCCTCAACTTCACCCTATTAGTTAGCTTCCCCACTATGGGCATTTTCAAACAAGACATTCTCCTCCCACCACCCACCCACTATACATGTTGCAGGGCTGCAGTGCTGCCCTATGGGTGCCCTGTAACATGCATAGTGGGTGGGAGATGGGCGGGGAGTGTCTTGTCTGAAAATGCCTTATGAGCCTCCTCCCCTCCCCCCCCCACGTCACCCCATGAGTTAGCTTCACCACTATGAGTCTCCTCCCCCTCGACCCCACCCCATTCGTTAGCTTCACCACTCTGATACTTCTCTCCCCAACCCATTAGTTAGCTTCACCACTATGGCCTTTTTTACACGGACGGCGCAGCAGCGCCGATAGGTGGAGATGGATGTGACTGGGTGGGTGAGCACACCCAGAGAACACCCGGTGGCACTGAGCAGGGAGACATGTACACGGACATCGCCGAGGGGGGAAGGAAAGGGGAGGGGGCCGCAAACATCCAGCAGCCAAACACCCATCCCGGGAAACACCTGGCAAACACCCGTGCAAGTACACAGGCGGCCGGGAATGGCAGAGAAGCCCCGCCCGGCACAGCGACGGCACAACAAGGCCGACTAAGGGCCAGCGAAGCCATGCAACGCAGCCCCGCCCCCCGAGCCACCAGGATGCAGGTGGGGCGGGAGGGAGATGGGATGACAGCTGCTACAAAGGAGCCTGCTCCACACAGCCCCAGCACGGAGACCAGACAGCCCGGCGCCAGCACCCATCCCCCTACACACAAACACAGCAGAGCAGCACACAAACTGCAGGCAACAGAAGCACACAGGGATGGGCACATGGCCCAAGGGGGAAGGCACATGCACAACACAGGTAACACCCCCCCAGAGGCACCTGCACAAGGGGAGAGGTCGAAGCACAGCACAACACGGACACACCGGGAAGGAACACAAAAGCCTTTAATCGAATGGGGAACCAGCAACAGGGGGCAACAACCACAGTGCAAGGAGGGGGATGGGGCAACAGAAGGGGGGGGGGGACGGCGCCAGAAGTGGCAGGCCCAGGACAACACCCAGTCAATAGGGCCAGCAACCCGGCACCAGCGCGCAGTCCAGCCGGTGCAGCCGCTCTAGGATGTGCTCCCAGGTCCACTCAATGATCATGGCTTGCACTGTATGGGACAGAGGGAGAGGAGACAGCCATCAGAGCTGGCCCCGGGCACCAAGGAACAGAACCCCCCACGGAGGGACACAGGCACAGGGCCCAGAAAACAGGCAGCACACTCACGGATGCCATCGAACAGCCGCCCTGCTGCCCACATGTCCCACGCCGCCTGCTCCAGCTGCAGGACCATCATGCCCAGACGCAGGATCGCCAGCAGCGCAACTACAGTAGCTGCAGGAAAGAAGGGACAGGGCAATGGGGAACGCCCACAGCAATGGGCCCTGGGAAGGCCGGGGGCAGCAACAGCACCAGGGGCACACCCCACACACTGCCAGCCACCCCGCGAGGAGCACCCCGGCCCCTGCACGAAGGGGGATCGGTCGGGCCACATCAATCCCTACTCATGCTCAGCCGCCCAGCGCCCATGGTGCCGCCGCCCATCCATTGCCACCACCACAGACGGCCCACGCCAACAGGGGGCGACAGTGGAGGGGAGGAGCAGGGCCACACCAATGCACGGGCGAGGCCACGGGATGCCTGGCCAACCACCCACCGCCAATACCACCCCAGGAGCAACCCCAGGCAGCAGCACCCAGCAGGGAAGCAGCCAGGGGAACATACACCTCACAGCTGGCACCCACCT
Organism: Sphenodon punctatus; assembly: GCA_003113815.1. Taxonomy (NCBI): domain Eukaryota; kingdom Metazoa; phylum Chordata; class Lepidosauria; order Sphenodontia; family Sphenodontidae; genus Sphenodon; species Sphenodon punctatus. The sequence continues at coordinate 5,634,196 of QEPC01002403.1, read as the reverse complement.
CACAGGCCCAGAGCCCACCACTATACCCCAAGCACACCCCCTGCACACAACCACACGAATGGGGGCAGGAGGACCGCCAAAGGGGAAGGGGCCCAGCCGCCACAGCAGCAACAGAGGCAAGGCAGGACAGAACATCACATAACAGCATTTTATTGGTGCCGGGGGAAAGCCGGCCCCCAAGCACAGAGAGGCAGAGCAGGGGGGCTCAGGGGCACCCACGGCCGAGCAAGAGAGGCACAACAGGAGGGCACAGGAGCTGTCGCGCAGGGCGGACAAGGGTACCTGGGCAGCCCCAGCAGGAAGGGGCAGCAGTCACACAGAGAAGGCAATGGGGTACAGGGACTCCAGGTGGCAGCCAGCAGCAATGCAGAAGACAGTGCACAGCCCAATTGGAGGCACGGAGGGGGGTGGCTATGCACCATCCTGGGCACTGGAGTGACGGTGAGGGGCTGCTCATGGACAGTCCGGTGAGCACTCCCAGGGTGGCGACCCCGGCACTAGACCCTCCCAGGCGAACAGGCCCCTTCGGAAGCCTCGGGAGTGCATATGAGCATCCACCAGGTAGCGCGGATGGAGCCCGTACAGCTGGAAGGTTCCTCACTGATGAAAGGGCAGCAAGTTCTGCAGCAGAGGGGCCCCCAGTCCGGAGCGGCCCACCAACATCGGGATCCAGCAAGCCCAGGTCCCACAGAACGGCCCCCACGTCTGAGGGTGCGCGCACAGGATGCCGCGTACGTGCAGGAGGCTGCTGGTGTATGGGGCAGCAACGGGGGGGGGGCCCTGACAGCAAGACAAGGCCATACCCAGGTAGCTCCGTCAGCAGGCGAGCTGCCGTTACCTCTGCAGCAGTCCATGGCACAACAACGGCAGGCGGATGCCCCCAAGGAGGCTGGCACAGGGGAGTGAGGCTGCAGGAGGGTGCTGGTGTAGTTGGCAGCAACGGGGGGACCCCCGGACTGCAAGGCAAGCCCGTACTCGGGTCGCACAACCACCAGGCGAATGGCCGTGATCTCAGCGGTCCACAACAATGGTAGGTAGGTGTTCCCACAGTGGTTGCTGCAGGAGGGTGAAGCCAAGCTCCAGGGCACGCCCCCGGCAAGCTGTGGCCCCAACCTGATGTCCTGTCATCCACATGTACTGTGACAGGAGCTGGAAGCCATCCGCCACTGACTGGAGGTCGCCCACCAACAGCTGCACGTTGGGGCTCTGCCATAGGGTCCCCAACAGCATGTCCACACAGGGC
>QEPC01002403.1:5617958-5632770 GCA_003113815.1 Sphenodon punctatus | reverse complement strand
CCTCTGCAGCAGTCCATGGCACAACAACGGCAGGCGGATGCCCCCAAGGAGGCTGGCACAGGGGAGTGAGGCTGCAGGAGGGTGCTGGTGTAGTTGGCAGCAACGGGGGGACCCCCGGACTGCAAGGCAAGCCCGTACTCGGGTCGCACAACCACCAGGCGAATGGCCCATGGGCCAGCCCCGTGCACCCCAGGGTACCGCTGCATCCACACCTGCTCGACATCTGTTACTGCCATGGGATGCCTTAGCATGCTGCAGCTGTGCTCAGTGACAATATGGTGCCTAGCTTGGATGATTGGCCTGGTGCTCTGCCCAGTTGTGGCCTCGCTCATCTGTCATCACCTGTGCTGGATCTCATCAGTCCGGTGTGTGGGTTGGGAAGTCCCGGCCCCAGCAGGCCGACCTATCTCAGGCATTCAAGGTCGCTCGTGGGGGCGGAAAGCAACTATCCCCGTGCCCGTCCCAGTCACTGCCACCCTCCATCTCACTCCTGTTGCTTCTCCACAGCGGGCCTCACTGCTGTCATGGCAGGTCGTTGTGCGGGGCCCTCAGGCGGGGATGGGGCGAGGACAGGTGGTCGCCCTGTGTGGATATGCTGTTGAGGACCCTATGGCAGAGCCCCGACGTGCAGCTGTTGGTGAGCGACCCCCTGTCGGTGGCGGATGACTTCCAGCTCCTGTCACAGTACATGTGGATGACGGGACATCAGGTTGGGGCTCCAGTTTGCCAGGGGCGTGCCCTGGAGCTTGGCTTCACCCTCCTGCAGCAACTGCCGTGGGGGCACCTACCTGCCATTGTCGTGCCATGGACCGCTGAGGAGGGGCTTGCCTTGAGTCCAGGGGTCCCTCCGTTGCTGCCAACTACACTGGCACCCTCCTGTGTGCCCGTGGCATCCCACGAGTGGCCTCAGACTTGCAGGCCCTTCTTTGGGACTTGGGCTTGCTGCCCCCCGATGTTGGTGGACCCCTCCTGACCGGGACCCCTACCACTGCGGAGATTGCCACCCTTTGATTGGTGAGGGACCTACCAGCTGTGAGGGCTGCGGCCGCCACTGCCAATCAGCTCCTGCCCCTCTTCCTGGTTGATTCTCATACTCATTCCGGGGGGGGTTCCGCAGGGGCCTGTTCGCCTGGGACCTCCATTCCAGGAGCACCTACCAGACCGTCCCTGAGCTGTGCCTCCCTGCCACCCGCTCCCTGCCACCCTGATGGCCGTGACTGTGCACTGCCTGCCCCCCCCGTGCTGCTGCACTGCCGCTGCACTGTCATCTGCATCCCTGTTGCCAGGGGCACCACTGCTCGCATTGGAGGGTGGCAGCCTGTCTCCTGTCCCAGAGGTGCTCGGTGCAGGACCGGGTCATCATGGCAGCCAGGATCTCCCGGTCCTTTTCCCCCTCCCCTCTTAGGAGCTCCCTGGCTGTCTCTTATACACATCTAGATGTGTATAAGAGCTCGGTGCAGGACCGGGTCATCATGGCAGCCAGGATCTCCCGGTCCTTTTCCCCCTCCCTCTGATGAGCTCCCTGGTGAGAGCGAGCTCCCAGGAGTGCACCTCGGCAGGCTAACCATTGCGATTCCACCAGCAGCTCCCTGCCGAGTTCCTCCCTCCGGCGCCGGTTCCTGGCCTGCATCTCCCAGTTCCGTTCCACACTGCTGGCAGCTGCTTCCCTCACATGAGCAGGCGCCTGGTCTGTGATACACTTCCCCATGTCATATCTTCTCCCCTGTTTCACCCCCTGCTCTTCCCTCCCTCAGCACCTCCCCTTCCCTCAGCTTGCTTCACCCGAGTCCTGAAGACTGCAGCTGTGCTACCTGCCTCATGCCACCATCAACAGTGCTTGCTTTGTCCTGTGTCACTGCCAGGTGGGTCCCATGCACTCCACGCACTGCAGGCACTTCCGCTTAGCTCAGTCTCCGCCCAGCCACTTCGCATCAGGACAGAATTTGTGCCCCCCACAAAGCTTGGGCCCCAGGACAAATATCTCTCCTGTCCCTATGATAGCTATGCCCCTGGGATTGTCCATTAGTCCTATGTTATAATTTGACATCCTAGTACAGAGGTTCCCAAACTATGAGTTTTGATCATGAGTGGAGGCACACAACCAGAAGAGGCAATTAAAATCTCATTGGTATTGCTGTACTATGCATATATTTGCTATTGTCCAGGGTCACAAGGTTATAGTTATGACAAAAAATGGGGTCGCAAAGGCAAACAAATTAGGAACTGCTGTCCTGAGATCTTCCCTCTTTTTAGTTACATTTCTACAGATTTTCCGTGCGATTTTTTTTTTATTGGCTGGTTTTTCTGTTAAGAAAAGGATCTCTCCAATATTATCATCATTTAATTTATGCCCTGCCCTTTCTAAAAGGCTCAAGGTGACTAACAACAATTTACAGATTGCATTAATCCTACAATGCAACCAACCAGAAGCTTCCTCCCTACTTACCATACAATAAAATAAATTGAATTCTTTATCACCTCTCATCCAAGGGAGTTCCCACCCACCTACCCCCACAATACAAATAATAATACAGATGATAAAACCCCATGCTCTCCCACGCCTCTCATGCAAGAGCATACCTCCCAACATTTCCAACCGCATGAGTGACAAACCCCACCCCCTTGACTAATAAGCTCCACCCCCTTGACTAATAAGCTCCACCCCCTCATGAACTTACATGCATACACACATGTACTTTAAGTACATTCCAAGTACTTAAAGAGGAGCAGAAGTTCTCCTACTTATCATTCCAGTTAGTTTCTTGCCATTCCACCATCTCCCCATTGTTCTCTCCAGAGCATTTCCTATGAGGCACCCAGGAAAGAGGTGCCTGAGGCTTGAACATTGGTCTTTTTGTCTCTCCTGCAATAGGGACTTTGACCCCCCAAAAGAGGGACAGTGGGATGCAGCACCCAAAAGCCGTTTTTACATGGACGCTGGGTGTCTGGGCAGGTGTGCGGTGGTGGTGGTGGTGGGTGTCTGTGTAAATGCCGCGGCAGTGGGTGGGGGGATGGGTGTGCACCCATAGGAACACCACAGGCAGCGGGTGGGGGTGCGTGCATGCTTCTGTGCAACACCCACCTCCACCCAACACCCAACCACAGAGCCATCCGGCAAACCAGAGGAGGCTCCGTGGGTGGAGGTGGGTGTGCGCACATGGGAAAGGCCGCACACCCACCTCCACCCACTGCCGGCGCACACCCATCCCCCCACCCACACGGTCTGTTTAAAAAGGGCCAAAGAAGGTCCTTCCTAAGTAATAGGGTCTGTTGGGAGGTATGCAAGAGTGTCATCCCCTCCACGTCCACTCCCCTGCCTCTCACCCAACAGTTGTCAGCTGTCAAGCCCACTTCACAGGCTAAATAGGTTTGAATCCGATTAGATTTTGATCAGGGAATATGTTAGGTGCAAATTCAGCTGCAGAAGAACTCGGATGTGATGCTGGGCCAAGCAAGCGAAGCTGGAAGAAGCCTGTAGTAACATGGGACCAGAACAAAGGAAGTCAGGAACTATCACATTATAGAGATGTTTCCTGATTATGCCTTATACAGCCCAGAGTAGCTAATGGGAGTGTGGACTGTGATCAGCCAATGGAGAACAGATTACAGCAGAAGTCAGTGGAGCCCAAATGTTGCCAGTAATTAGGTTAGCATACCTCCCCTCTAAAAGAGGATGCTTATGAAAAATACATGTTGCAGGGCTGCACTGGAACCACTGCAGCCCTGCACCCTGTATTTTTCATAAGTGTCCTCTTTTAAAGGGAAAGTATGGTAACCCTATCAGTAGTACACTGCACTATTCTGGGGCTGCCGAATTTTGGACATAGTGTAAATCTGAGGTCCTATCTCATAGCCTCTTTGCAAGTGCTGATGCTGGCTCCAGCACCCTGGCCAAATTCTCAGTTCAGTAATTGCATTATGCTTGCCTGAAATGTCCCCCCGCAGTAAGTTGCAATCAGATGCAGTGTCTCTTTTTTCACTTTGTATCCAAAATTGCTGTGTTGTCTTGCTGGGCCTGTCAAACTGCTGCCAACTTCCACCCTCCTGTCCGAAGTGACTAATAATAGAGTTTGTAAAGCTTTGGAGGATTCTTTGGGTTGAAAGGCACTGGATGCATTCGATTTTCCAGTATGGGGCGACATTTAGAATTCCACCTGAGCAATGGAGCGCAGAATTTTTTTTAGAAAAATCAGTTGCCCAACTATTTAAGATACATCTGTGTATAAGGCTCTTAATAAAATAAGAAAATATAAGTGAAGTCTTGAAAAGCCCCACAAGGGTCATCTAGTCCAACTCCCTGCCCTGAAGTAGGATAAGAGAAGGATCCTACACAGATCCTTAGGTCTGAATTATATAGCAAAGTGCAGCATAACCTTTAGTATCTACCTCTGATATAGCAAAGCCAAGGACGTCTTACACTTCAGTCTGCTACTGAAATTCTAGTTTTTCGTCCTAGCAAAGGAGAGTGGCAGCAGGCTGCTTCCCCTATTTTGTGGGAGGCCTCAGACCTGTGATATTAGTGGGACTGTCCCAGCCTAGGGGTATTTTAAAATGACATGCTGCCATGCATGGCCAGGCTACCCATTAACCATACATCCAACTGCTCATTGGAAGGTGGCGTGGGGGATGCACATTCCTGTGAGCCACACAGCACCCACTCATGGCCACTCATGAGGCATGGCTGAAAAATCCAGAGTGCACCATGTGGGGCAAGCCAAAAAAGTGTGTTGGGACAGGTGCCCCTGCCTGTGAACCAGGATGCCCACCCATGCAACCAGACAGGCCCCTGGCCAGCCACCTCCCTGGTTCTGCCAACAGCCCTGCTGGGTATTCTCAGGGTAGCTCTTAAAGGACATGCATGCAAAATACAACACCGTGGTGGCTCAAAAGCACAACAGACCTCCCTTGTGACCCATGAGAGACGAGCCAATGCCATGGAGGACAGCAGCTTGGACATCAGTTTCCTGAATGTCCCCTCAGTATGGGCCTCCGTTATTGCCTGGGACTGCCAGCAGCTGTAGCAGCTACAACGGCTCCTGAGAAGGAAGGGGTTACTGGTTGCTGTGACTGCATGTTTCCATGGGGCATCTTTAGACACAATGGCAATGCGTGTCTTAAATTGTGTTTTGGAATTGGTTGGACACGGGAATGTGTCCCGTGTCTCCCCGTTACTGCATTTAGACACATGAGAAATACTTGATTTAATCGTTTTTGTTAGTTACCTTACTTAGACGTTCTCGTGTTCCAATGGATCTGCCTTCCATTTGAGTAGAAGTACGCATGCGCGGCTCCCATGGAGAACCTGAATGCTATCTTGTCATGTTTTGTGGTGCTTTCCCACCATGAGGTGGGAAAGCGTTCTACTGTGCGCATAGGAGAAGTTGATTGGCAGGCAAAGCAGCCAATCTCTGTGCTGCTGTCCATGGGGGAGTAGCTGTCAGAGCTGTCAAAGCTGCAATCGGCTGAGTTTGCTTCTTGTCAGAGTTTTTGGGGGGTTTTGACTGATTTTTCCCGCTTTACAGCTTTTCCTGCTGTTTTGTGTGGATCAGCTGTCAGCTTTCTAAAGTCACCCAGACCTGTCAGACAACTTGCTAGCGGTTGGTTTGGGTTCTGATTGAGTTTTCCCACATTCATTATTTTTCTGCTGTCTCATGTGCATTGGCTGGCAGAACTGTCAATGCTTTTGAATGTTACTGTCTGGTGAGCATTCCCTCCTCAGTTGGCTGGTAAATGTCAAGTTGTGGTTTAAGTTATTATTTGTTTTAAGCATTTTAGTAGTTTAACTTGGTAATTAAAAGTAGATATTTTGGGGGGGTGAAAAATTTATTTTATTTCTTATTTGGACAGGCATTATATTATCAAGCTTTCCTCAGAAAACCAAGTAGCATAGTACTTGTCTGACATCATGAATGTTGCCTCTTTTAAAGTACAAAGATAATACAACAAAAAAGAAAACCCTCCCATCCTACCCCCACCCCTCAAACTCCCTGTGCACATGGGCTTATTATACAAGCAGTGTAATTATTCTTGGTGGCACTTGCATGGTATAGACTGAACCTTAGAGCCAGTGTATATTTATATTTGACTTTAAACAATGTCTTTCTCAAGAAGATACTGTACTTTCCCATCTGGTTTTTTATATTGTTGAAGAAAGTCCCATACTGGAGATCACGTGGTAAGGAAGCCTTGCAGCTTATGATGGAAATTCACTCTTAGCTTCTCTATTGAGAGGATAAACCAAACCTTGTTTATCCAAGCACTTTCTGCCAAGCCAGGCACATTCTTCCACTTCCTCATAAGTACATTGAGACCAAAGAGTATCAACATCACAATGGTATCCTTACGATGTTCCAGCAAAGATATCTTAGGATAAACACCAAACAATATACTAAAAGTAGATTTTATTTTAATGTATTTGTTTATTTTAAAATTGTATTTAATTTATTCATAAGAAAACTACTGTTTAAAAGGGGTTGCACTTTGCGAAGGGGTGTTGTATTGCACCCAAATTATTTTTATACCTGTTTCAGGAATTCTCTGATTTTTAAAATTAAATTAATCAATATGTTGCAAATACTCTCACACATACATTTTGATTAAATACTTTCAGGATTGTCTTCTGTCTGCATCGACCATGGATCCCTGGAATTTGGGGGCAATTTTTGAAGCAATTCCAGTTGTTGAAAATCAGGAGAAAAGGATGAAAAATTTACATCAAATTAGTTTAAACTTCCTTATGGAGTATCAATAGTGGTGGATGGAAATTACAAGTTTAGTGTCCCTTCTAATGGAGAGTGAATGGATCATCCACAGGTTCAAATGGTGCACTTTTCACAATGGTATCAGACTGGGAAGGTTCATGCCGTATGGACCAGTTGCATGCAGAAACACTTGGATGCATGAGATTGCGTGCCTGTTATTGGATGATGCTGAAGTGTGGGTAGAAGACATTGCCACTGTTAAGCCAACACTCCACACTCTGTGGATCAAGGAGCAATCTCAGGATTGGTGGAACAATGTGGTTATGGACTGGGCTGATAATGAATGGCATGCAAATATTTGAATCTTTAAGCAGGTATTTTATAAACTCCTTGAAATTATTAAATCCAGACTTACAAGGAACAACACCATGATGAGAAACAGTATTTCAGAAGAAAAAAGACTTGCAGTGGGTCTTTGGAAGCTTGCTACTATGGACAGCTTCCGCTCAGTTGCACATTCGTTTGGTATAGGAGGGCTTACTGCTTCATAATTTTAATGGCGGTATGCAGGGCACTGAATGATGTACTTCTAGAACAGTTATACAGCTAGTGAACCCTGGGTATTTTCAGACGTTACGGGCCATTCAGCCCACCACAGTGAACCCTGGACCGGGATCCGTCTCAGATCCGTCTTGGATGCCAGTCTATGATCAGACCGGCAGTCGTTTAAACGTGCCAACCTGATCGCTAATGAGGGTCGGGGGAGGGGTCGGGGCTGTGCGGGGAGGGGCTGCACAGCGCGACATGCAGCCGCATAGCCCCACCCCCCCATGCTCCCTCGGCTGGCCCCCTCGGGGAGATGACCGTAGCGCTGTCGGGGTCACGATCCAGGATGGGCTAAAGGTAACAGACGTTACTTTTGGCCCATCCTGGATCATTGCCAATCTAACCACGGTTCTGGACCTGCGGCTGGCCGCAGGTCCAGAACCGTGGTGAGGTGTGACCTCCACCAGGGATTCACTGTGGTGAACATCTGGCGGGGGCCACACAGACGTTCACGGAATCGCTGCCACCACACGGGATCCACTGGGATTCAGTGTGGTGAACAGCGATTTCGTAACATCTGAAATTACCCCCTGATGAAGTTATTGCTGGTTTTGAGAATTAAGGGTTCCCAAATTGCATGGGCACACATGTTAATATTCTGTGCCCCCTGGTGCCGATATGGAGTTTATAAACAGACATGGATACAACCGCATAGTTCTTCAAGTAGTAGTGGATCACCAGGCATGCTTTAATAATAAAGCTTTATTGGGCGAGACCGAAGATCATAGCCAGCAACAAACAAACATAAAAACAAAACATAACAAACAATATAAAAATAGGACGCCTATTAGGGTCCTAAACAGATGAAAGCTTAAATTTTAAAAACATATGGCGGAGACGGGCGGGTGGCGGAGCCAATGCGGCCGCAGCGTCCGGCCGAATTCGCCACAGCCCGGGATCCCGCCGGTGATCCCGGGCCTTGGCGCCCGGCCAGACATTATTTTGGGGGGTCCCCACTGGGGTTCTCTTTGACCACGCTTCCCGGGACATTCCCCCGGCTAGCCCGGGAAGCGTGGTTCAAATTGACCCCATGCGGGTATTGACCGTGGCGAACATCTGGCGGCCGCCAAACAGACGTTTGAGACACAGTGACCACAGGTGGGTATTCACCGTGGTTCACTGTGATCTCGTAACGTCTGAAAATACCCATCATCTAGATCCAATATGCATAATACCTGGAGGAAAGCGAGTTGTTAATTGCTCCTGCAGGGTTAAGCTTAGTTGATTGAAAGCTTCCACCCCCTGGTGGTCGTCAATTGCATGTAAAACTTGGTGCGCTAAATCTATATTTCTTCCCCTTAAGCCAATCGCATATTTCAGCAATGGCCGCCAAATCTCTTTTAACAGGGGGTAACCTAGTAAAAGATTAAACCAAGGATTCCCCCTTCCCATTTACAGTAATAGGGGGACCTCCCCCAGAGTCCAACGCAAGACTTAATTCCACGGGCTAATGGTCACTAACCTGCATCCAGCCCACAGAAAAGTTACAGATTAATGGTAGAACATTAGGGGTAACAATGACATAATCTATAACACTGGATCCTCTAGGACCCAGATATGTGTATTCGCCCAAACTATCCTGATCACACCACCCATTCAGAATAAAAAGATCCAACTGAGCTACCAAGGAGGCAAAACGGATACCTGCCGAATTGATAGTCCCATCCTTAAACCTCCTTTGCCCCCAGAATTGTGCAAGCATGGGGAAATTGTAGTGTGGCCTCAAGCCCCCCTCATCTCTACCTAGCCTAGCATTAAAGTCCCCCAAAATTAACAGATGGCTATTCGGGTAGGTAATTAGCAATTCTTCCAAAAAGGTAAGGAGTTCCTCCCAGAGATCCCCAGATGAAAATGGAGAGGTTGAGGGGGGCACATAAACGTTTAAAATAATTAACATAAAATCACACCTAGAAAGCACCAAGCCCAGGAGAAAGGGAGGAAGCTTAAGGACTTTGGCTACCCTAAGGCCCATATCAGAATGAACCAAACATGCCAATCCCCCACTCGACCATCCCCGATTGAAACGGGAAACTGCTGGCAATTAATACACTGAAAATTCGGCTAACTCAGAAGGCAATTCTATGGTATGAGCAACCCATGTTTCCTGAAGAGCAAGAAACTGAAAGGACTTAATAAATTGGATAACTTCAGCTGACCTAACCTGTGTGGCCCACTCAGCAATATTCCAGGAACAAAAGTTACAGCTGACCTTTACCAAGCCTTCTCTGTCTCATGTATAACTAGCCCCAGAAGGAACTGTCCGCCTGTCCTGAATTTTCTCTACCTGCCCCTCAGAATCCCCACCTGACAAGCTCAATGGAGGGGCCGCAGCCCCCATCTGGTTATGCTGAGGCTGCTTGGATGGCCCCCCCTGGTCCAAGAGCCCCACCAAAGAGACCCTTAAGGAGGCAGGGAGGGCAAGGGGGGAGGCCGGGGGGTCTAGAATAGTTCCCCCTGGACCATCCGCCAACTTTACCAAGATCGTCCCTTTCCCCATGACGTTAGGCACTGCTGCTGAGGAACTTGATAGTTGGGTTATCTGAGGCAGCCCCTTAGAATATACTTCTAGGGCTATCGCAGACCCCACCAAATTAGACTGGTTATTCCCCTGGTGAGGAGGGCCTGCCTTAGATGCTAATGCCTGGAGTGGTGGAATAGCCCCCACACCTCCCTGGGAGGGTTCACACTCGGCCAGATTACGGAGCCGAAGGCCGATTGGTTCCAGGATTGCAGGGGGAACTGTGCCCAAATTTACCTCCCCCACTGTGGAATCACAGCTCATGGGGTGCTTGTTACTTCTAGCCAAGACACCCCTCCGAGACTGGCCCCTCCCCGGGGGGAGCGGTTGAACAACAAGCTCCTTAAGAACCTCCCCAACATAAACCCCCCAAGTTGAAAATAAATGAGCCTGCTCCAAAATAGTAGTGGCATAAAAGGGATGGCGAAAATACACTACCACCCTCTGCATATGCCCATAAGAGGGAAAAACCTGGAAGGAACCAATAGTCCCCGGGGGGATCCAGCCCAGTATAATTCCCAAATGATGGGCTATAAAGTATTTGGAGCCCCAAGAGGGGAAATGACCATCTGGGAGGGGATAGATTTTAAAGAACACTGCCCCCACCACTGGAGCCAATATAGGCCAGGACAAATACCCCCCCGCACCCCCGGGAAGCTGAACATGGCCCAGGTAAACCCTCATTGATGGTATCTGATATGACCTGGTTTGGCTGTACAGGGGAACCTAATCGAGCCAAAGTAGCGATCGGCGCATCCTGGGACCTAGGAGACCTATTACCCCCCTGAAATTTGGAATTTACCAACTGTTGGATTAACAAAGCTAGCTGGCCCTGATGGTCCTGGATCGTTGCAACAAGATCCCCAATTTTCCCCACGAATTGGTTGACCGTGTCCCCCATTGCCACACATTGTTTCCCAAAAAGTTCAAGGAGTGCAGAGTCCACGGGGGATTGGAGTTCAAAGCAGTAGAAGCAGATAAGTCCGAATCGTGAGTGAAAAGTGGATCCAGGCAGGAAAGTTCCAAATCACAATGCCCTGGATTTTTTAGGGCCTCCTTGAGGTTCGGAGAGACGTTTGGGCCCCTCGTAGTAACTAATTCGATAGGAGGAGTCTGTGCACCTTCTTGGCAATCCTGGGTTTGGGAACACAAAAAAAGAATACCTGTCCAAGCTCTGTTGGGCTCCAGGCAAGGGGGCTTGGGATGACACCCGACCCCGAAGGCCTAGTAGCGCTGAAGCCAGCAGCCACAGCCAGCGCTGAAGCCACTGGACCGCCACCGCCGCCCGGAGCACAAGATAGGCGATCTCTGGGTGGGGAGGTAGGGTGATCCCTGGGGTGGGGGTGGGGTGTTAAACCACCCCCCACCCCAGGGATCACCCTAGTACAGTACTAGTACATATACCTAGTCCTACCAGTACCTACCTGCTGGTGCGGGCTCTGAGTCACCGGCACCGGCCCGGACCCCGCACTAGCAGGGACTTCGGGGGGGAATTATTTTTTTAATCCAGGCTGGGCAGGGTGGGTGGGGGGTGTCCCCCCTTCCACCCGCGCAGCCTGGACTGGGGAGGGAAAGTGGGGGTTTTCTGTGTGGTTTTTTTTACATTGTGGCCATTCATTTGAATGGCCGCAATGTAAAAAATCCGGTACGGGGAATCCGGTAAATTACCCCGGATTACTGGGTTTAATCCGATACTGCCGGTACACCAAATACTGGCAGTATCGGATACCGGAAGGTCTGGAATTCCCACTCCTACTATTGACATTTGCAGTCAAGTTGGCTGCAGCCCTGAAGCTCTGCATTTTCCTACTGGCATTTGCATCCATTGCACCTCTGTCCCCAGGAGTATCCCGCCGCTCCCCAGCATTCTCCTGGCCACCTGTTAACACAGTAAAGAAAAGAAACACCACATAATTAGATGGCAATAAATAAAAGCCTTTATCATTCAGGTGTGCAAATGCCGTCCCACCCCACCCCACCCCCACCCCTCATGCATTAACTTAGCATTCTCTTCTGCTCCCTCTATGAACTTTGCTGGCTCCAGGGTGGGGCCAGGCATGGAGAGATCTCCACCAGCTGTCATGGCTTCTGTGGGGGGAGAAGGAACAGTTGGAGCCGGAGTGGGATGTGGCTCCCAGCAGCACTAGTCCAGGCAGGGATCAGTCAGACTGGAGACATTGCTGAGCGAGAACGAGGTTCAGAGGAGGGAAGGAGGGTGATGAGAGCTGGATTGGCTGAGCCCATCCCCTCTCCCCCTGGCTGCATCAGCACCTGGGGGAGGGTTAGGAAGGCAGATCCCAGACTCAGATCTCCCCCGCCTGGGTACTCTTGGCCCAGCTCTGTGTTGTTTGCAGCCTCTTCCAAGGGCCTCTCAGGCAGGTCTTCCCACAATGAGGATGCCCGACCACCCACTGTCCAACAGAGGGCATCTAACCCAGCCTGGGCAGGGAGCACTGGGTGCGCTCTGCAAACCAGGATGAACTGGAACAATGCATGTTTGAACTGAGCACACGTTGGGCTTTTAAGGTGCCAGTGAGAGTGAGCGGGGAGAGAGGGGCAGGAAGCGGTCACTGCTCAGAGCACTCTAGGCTTTTCACCTGCAACCCTATGGTGCTGGTAGACCTGGATGCAAGGAGGCTGCACGCAACCTAATTAATGAATTGCAGCCATGGGGGTGCACATTAGCCCGGATTCGCCCGCAGGGTAGGCTCACGATGTCCCTGGGCTACGTCATGAGTGGCGGGTGGGTGGTGGCCATGTGGTGGGTGTGGGCTAACATCTGGCAAACACCTAATAAATGAGTGGGTGGACACACACCTGGTGTGGACTACTGTGGGCTTTTGTCTCATTCAAAAACACTTTAGGAAGTCAGTAATAATAGCTAGAAATAACAGCTTACAATTATTCTTCCTTTTCCCTTTATGATTTTTAGTTTGATCCAAACCACTTCTATTGTGGTAGTCAGCTTACAATTGTCCTTCAGCTCTTGGGGAACAAATCTCTTCTGTCATTATGTGAGTGCTTTGCGGAGGTGAATCTCTATGGATTCTATAGATTCTAATATTCATGTACTAATCAGTGTATCTTAAGAGGTGCACACTGCTGCATTACACTTACATCCTATGTCTCCACTTCTATTCTGCTATGAGGAGATGCATTCAAGAACAGGGAATGAATCCACGGCACAGATCCATCATCTAGACACTGCCCTTCCTTCTTCCATCCCGAAGCACACATCTTCCCCTCCTGCTGTTGGTATATGCGACATCCATAAATTAATGCCTGCTATATTAAGAACAGTAATTGACTATAGAACCACCAGATGGTGCTGCTAAGTTTATATGTACGTGGAAGGGAGATGGGGTTTTGCAGTTGAATTCCTTTGTGTAACCACTCCTTCTTCCCTTCTCTCTCTTTGTGTGTGTCTCAGTCTCCATTTTGTCTTCATACTAGCTAGCTGTAACTAAGGATCTGTGCCTGAGAAAGCTTAAGTAAAGTTCTGTTTTTAAACCTTCAGCTGCATTTGTCCTTACTGATTGTGAATCAGCTATTACTCTGCAACACCTGCAATGCCTACTGAAGAGCTTGACTAATTTTCTCAGTGCTCCATGGAGGGAAAAGCTTGCCCACCCCAGTGTATGCCATGGGTCCACCTCCTATCCTCAAGATCCAGGAATTGAAAGGAGACCAAATAAAAATCAGCCATGAACTAGATTTGGCCCACAGAGTGAGGGTACCACCCCTGCTCTCACCCGCCATAGGCTGGTGATTTATTTGCATATCAGCAGACTGTCTCTTGGGATAGGCAAAGACTGGAGAATTCACATGCGTACCATGGGAATTGCAAATGAGGCAAATGAGGCAGGGATGCTGAAAGGCTGATTTAGATGCGAAAGAACCTGTATAGCCAAATCACAATCTATACAGGAGCCAACAATGAGGGGCTGTTACTAGGACTGTCAATGTTATACTGGGAGGTATTGATAGAAATATCATATATAGAACTCAGTATGGAAACGATCTACTCTGCTCAGCCTGGTTCTGGCCTCAGCTGGAGCACAGCGTTCAGTTTGGGGGTCGCATATTTTCATGTACAACTTACTATTGTGGGCTCTTTGAGGAGAGAGACCAAGGCCGTTTTTAAACGGGACGCGCCCATGCATGTCCACCCATCCCCCACACCCAAGCACTCGTCTGAAGGCGGCATGGGCATGCATTCCTATGACCCATGTACTTCCCACTCAGCCCCACGTACAGAGCATCAGGGAAAAATCGAGGATGTTCCATGCAGGGCCAGGAGTGGGTGGTGTATGGGGAGGGGCACGCACCCACTCTGGCCCCTTTAAATACCCCCCCCCCCACACATACACACACACTAACTGGACGTGCATGGGCGCTGCTCAGTGCACATAGACACCCCACACCCCTGTTGTGCACATTTAAAAACAGCCAAAGACAAAAGGCTTCCAATGCAAGAAAGGCAAGAAGAGGAAAAAGGACCAGGGCATGTTCAGCTTAGAGAAAAAGGCTGCAAGGGGAACGTGATACTTTTCAAACACACAACAGGCTGTTTCTGAGCACTGCTTGTATTTGTGGTGTGCAGGATGGGGGAGGAGTTCAGGTGCTTGAAGGTGTTTATGGAGGGGAGGCTTTAGGCAATGACAGGACAGTGGAAGCTCAGGGGGCAGCTCCTCTCAAATTAGGAGCCAGTGCAGCTTGTGGATCATGGCTATTCTCTGCCTGCACCCTCTGACCCCGCTAACCAGTCAGGCTGCTGCATGCCCCATCTTTTTTATCAATTCAGAGGGGGCTTAAAGTGAAGCCGGACATGGTATAAGGGCAAAGGTGGCCAGGCTCGTGGCTGGTGCTGGCTCAGTTAAAGAGTTCATAAAGGGTGATGACATCATGGCGAGCTCACAGAGGCAGCAAGAGTCCTTGTTGTCAGGGGCAGGCACCTGTGTTTGTTAGTGCTGGGGTGGTGGCTGAG
>QEPC01002403.1:5592177-5605577 GCA_003113815.1 Sphenodon punctatus | reverse complement strand
GCAGCTTTGGCCTGGGGCCTGGGCTGGGCCCTCCCAGGGGGTGGGGCCTCGCTCACCTGCAGGGGATGAGCCCTGCTGTTGCTGTTGCTGTTGCTATGGCGGCTGGGGGCTTCTGGCTGGCTGGTGTTGTAGTTCATGTGTGTCATTTAAGAGCTCCACAGACAGCTCCCAGAAGGGCTATGGGCAGGACTGGGAAGGTGGCTGGGCTTTGAATCTTCCTGCTGGTGTGGTGGGAGCCCCAGTTCATACAGGCAGGGGATGCGTAGGTGCCTGTCCCCATGCACTGTTTTGGTTTGCCCCGCACGGCACGGTCCAGCTTTTCCAAGGCACCATGGGTGCTTAGGAGTCTGTCATGGATGGGGTTGGGGAAAGTAAGCAATGGCCTTAAGACCCAACAGCAACTGCTGTGGTGGGGCCTAGAGAGGAGGAATGGGGCCTAGCAGGGTGGAGGGAGATGTGGAGGAGGGTGACTGCCGGCAGCTTAGGAGTCCAACAGGAGATGGGTGAAGGCAAGAAGCCCCAGTCTACAGGAGCTCTACCTGGAACAAGCAAGTGCAGCATTTTGCAGAATGGGGGGCGAGGCGGAAATGACACTTCTTTCAAATCTGTGTGGTCTCCTGCATTGGGCTGTAGAGCAATACTTTTCAGAGAGCAGTTATATAGCCCAACCTGCCTATGCACTCAGGGGGAGATGTGTGTCTGCTTGCCTACTCCAGGCCTATCCTTAACACCAGTCCTGATGCTCTTGAAGAGCCACATAGGGTGTGTGTTTGGGAGCTCAGCCTTAGCAAGGGCCTGGCCTATACTATGGGGGGAGGAGGAAGAAGAAACCAAGCCTTTCCATCTGCTGTACGGAGCAGTGCATGTGTTGTGTTTCTTGGGGGAGGTAGTGCCAATTTAAATTGCAGGCTACAACATCTCTTGCATTAGTGCAAATTCCTCAGAACCAGTTCAGTATCTTGATGACACCACTAGAGAGATGTCCATTACAGAGTCTGATACTTGGGGAACAAGCATGGATTTAAGCATTGCTAAAACAGTATCAAGGAAATTAGTATTTTGACTTTTGAAATCATTATCACAGAATTATAGAGCTAGAAGAGTCCTCCAGGGTTATCTTGTCACCATCATCCACAAACGTAGGAACACTTGTTAACTATAATTAGCAAGATTCTGCTACACTTACAAGAGTGGTTGCCAAACTTTTCACTCCGTGACCCTCCATTTAAAAACTAAATAAAATCCTGTGACCCCAGAAAACAATGAAGACATGCAAAGTACATCAAATAGCAAAGCAGATTAGAGTTAATGATCCATCCTGCCGTTCTATGGCACAACCCCACATTGGGTCCCAACTCACCATTTTGGAAGCCTGAGCATTAGTTTGTCCATGAGGACAAACTCAGGCCTGCTGCCCCATTCCCAAGCCAAAGACAATCAGGTTTGTGGCTGGCAGGCAGGGGTGTGTTGGTAGGACAGGGAGGGGGGACAGCCAAGCCCCTCTAAGCTCTCCTGTCATTAGAGGGGGTGAGAGGCAGGAGGGTTCCCCTACCTTTTTGTTTTCTCGTATCCACTCCTGACCAGGTGCATCCTCCTCTACCCTCCATCCTCTCACAGCACTTGTCTCACTGCCCTCTCTGTTCCCGGGGGCAGCCCCCGGCGGGCGTCCAGGCCCGGCTCTCAGGCTCAGCTTGCATCATTCAGGTCAGGCAGGCTCCTCCCCAAGGGATGGGGGCCCGGGCTGTCCCAAGTCATCCAAGCAGCGAGCCCTGAACATAGGCTGAGTCTCTTCTCGCTGAGTCCCTCCGTTACAGTCTGCAGCCAGCCATGCCACTCCAAACCTCCTCCAAGCCATGCCAGTCTCCTCCAAGCTGCAGCAGCAGTGGCAGCAGGAGAGAGGAGCCATCCCAGAGCAGAGAAGATGCAGCAGGAGGAGAAAGAACTCAACCAGGCTCAGCCAGCCCAGACAGAACACTCAAGATGCGAGAGGGGGGGGGGGGGGGAGGCATCCTGGCATGCCTGCCACATTCTTGCGGCACTTTCATTTTCCTGCTGCTGCTATCACCACACTGAGTGCACCTGTGCTTGGCACCAGCACACTGTGTGCCCTCCCCAACTTTCTACACCACTGGGGAGGGGAGAGAGCCAAGAGTGCACAGTAGGACAGGTTTGGGGCTAATTCCAGACAATAGGGTGTCTGGATCCAGTCCCAATATGGACAGCCCAAATTCCCTAAAATAGAGGACTGCCCAGGACAATCCCAGACTAATGGCCACCCTAGGTGGACCTATCTGTTGGTGTGGTGGGAGCCCCGGTTCATACAGGCAGGGGATGAGTGGGTGCCATTCTCCACGCACTGTTTTGGTTTGCCCCTCATGGCACAGTCCAGCTTTTCAAGGCACCATTCATGCTTAGGAGCCTGTCACAGAGGGGGTTGGGGAAAGTAAACAATGGTCTTAAGACCCAACAGCAACTGCTGTGGTGGGGCCTAGAGAAGCGTAATGGGGCCTATCAGGGCAGAGGTCGATGGGGAGGAGGGTGACTGCCGGTGGTTTAGGGGTTGTGGAAGCTCATAAACTGAGGCCTGAAAACTTGGGACAGAAATTACAGAGATGAGTAGAGTTCTTACAATGCTCCATGTACTCATTACAGCTAGTTGCAGTAGATAAAGATTGCCCTTTACACATAGCTGCTAGTTTGTATTTTATTTTCTGTAAGTTTTGTTTTTATTAGCCTTGAAGATGTTCTTCTCTAATATAAACTGTCTGTGTAGCAGTTCTGTGTCTAACACAGCTCCAAACTGGTTTTCTAACTGATAAGAAATGCCTCTTTGCCTGTAACCTGAAAAATCTATAAAAGTGTTTTTGACTCTGGCTAGGGAGAGACTCTAGATCTATAGGGGAAGCCCTGTAGAGTTAGAACCCTCCTAACAGCTGTTAGATAAAGAAATAAAGTTTATCTGATTGATTCCTTCCATACACAGAGTGTGTCCTGATTTCTTCGACAGTTCTTGGGGTGTTGTCCGGGAATTGATACGTGTCATGTCGGGACCTGGCAGACTGCAGATTGTCCTTTCCCAAAACCCAGTGTGCAATACCAAGGTAAGTGAACCTTTTGAAATCTCTATTGGGTTTTTGGTGAAGGACTGCCGTAGGGGGCTAGGCACCCGGATCAGTGGCCTATGCAATTCGACCTGTGGGAAGGAATCTGTCAGATATACTGATAGGGTAAGAAAAAACAGAAGATTTTGGGAAGCTGGGAAGTGTGAATTGAGAAGTGTGAATTGAGAATAACAACTGTCCAAGTCTGGGACATAAACTGAGTCTAGCTGCACCAAGGCTTTCCTAGAGGCAGTTTTGAAAGCAAGGAGGCTCAGTGAAACCCTATGACCCAGTGGATGTGATTGAGAATTTTTCCTTTTCCCTTTTCATGGTTATGAGCCTGACACCACAGTTGGAGACACCATTAGAATGTGCCTTTGGCATGTCTCTCAGATGTACTCTGTAGGTGGAAGGACACCCAGATAAGCTTTTCCTGTGTGAGTCTGCCTGCGTGAATTGAAGAAATGGGGGGCGGAGGGTCGAGGGAGGTCCTTGTCCCGCCAAAAGTAAACCCAGCCTGGTATATGTGCACAAACTATAGTCAGAGGACATGTCAATTTTGGGGGAAATGGAATGGGTATACCAAAGATGATCCAGATAAGCAGTTTCCTTTGATTGGCACTTTTGATTTAGATAAAATTATACACCTCTGAGGAGCCCTAGAGTCAAGAGGCAGTAAATTGCTTGCCACAGGCTCAATGGGATGTGTATCTTGATTGGTATGAGGAAACTTCTAAAAGACTGCAGGAATCCCGGGTGAAGAGTCTCAAGGACTCCCAGGAAAAATTAAAATCTCAAGGTGCTGAAGAATCAATGTAAACCTGTCCAGATCTGTACACCTAGTGCTCCACTTGTTCCAATGTATCCTCAACTTAAACCTCTTGAGGACACAGTTTCAGAAAAAGAAACACCTGAAGATTTAATGGATCTTTTTAGTACTGTATCTCCACTACCAGAACCTGATAATGCAGGGGTACCCCCACCGCAACAGCCTCCAGTTCAGGTGGCAACTTTACAAAGCAGTTCGAGAGCAGAGATTTTACACCAGTCTGATCAGGGAGCAGCTTCAGTAGCTTCAACACAGGGCCAAGCTATGGCACAACTAAGCTCCAATGAGGTTAGCTCTACTATGAGCTCAACCACTATTAGTCCTGTTTCCAGATGTACCAGACTTGCCCACAGAAGAGAAGTTGTTTTGGCCCCGCTCCGTCAATTGTCGGGGGAAGTTGGGGGGTGATTTGGTGACTGTCCATGCTCCCTGGACACCAACAGACTTGAAAAATTTAGTCAAAGAATTTTCTAATATTAGAGAAGTACCACAGAAATTTAAAGAAGAATTGCAAACTATCATAAACTGTTATAAGCCAAATTGGGCAGATTTAGATCAATTAATGAGAACCTCTCCCCCCACGAAACTACACCAGAGATTAGTAACAACAAGTAATTGGCCAGCAGCTGAGCCTCGCCCTCAGGATTTAGAAGCAGCTTGTGCAGCTCTTTTAGATTCCATCCTTAAGGTTTGCCCCCCAAAACAGATTGGGTAAAAATAAATAATTGTAAGCAAATAAAGGTGAACAACCCACAGATTATATGGACTGCCTGCAGATTGCTTTTAATAGACATTCTGGTATAGATTATGCCACCCATAATGCTCCTCAGGCTATAGCTGCTGCTTTTGTCCAGGGACTTCTTCTGAAAGTCGAAGAGCAGCTTCGCTCTGTGTCCATTGGGTGGCAAACAAAACCTCTTGAAGAGCTTGTTACCATTGCAAATAATTGTGTTACTTGTCAAGAAAAGAAAAAGGAAATTTCTGAAACTAAATTAATGGCTCTCCAACTGCAACACTGGGAACCCAATTTGACTCGAGGGAGGGGAGGAAGAGGGGCATACACAGCTGGCTACAGGGGACGAGGAAGAGGTCGTGGTATGGGTCGTGGATTTTTTCCAAACCCAGGAAACTCCGCTTGTCACTATTGTGGACAATTGGGACATTGGAAAGCGGAATGCCCGAACCAACCTGGCCAGTTGGGTCAGGCATTTGAATCTCTTCCACCTCCTCCTCTTGCCCAGGTGCCTATTCCTACACAGGCACCCTTTTCTGCTTCTTATTAGGACAGCCTGGGGAAAAGTAACTTAATCAATGCTCCTCTCTTGCCAATAGATAAATCTGGTCCCTTTGTGTCCTTTTTAATTAATTGGAAACCTTGTGGAATGCCTTGTGGATACTGGAGCAAGCAGATCTACCTTAAAAGCCCAGGATTTTCCTTTTACTCCTTTGTCTGTTGAAATTGTGAATGCTGTGTGAATTTCAAATCAATCAGTACCACACCCGGTATCTAAACCACTCTCTGTTTCCCTAGGTCTGATTTCTGACCAACATGCATTTATTTTAAGTCCTTCCTCTCCTGTTAACTTGCTTGGAAGGGATTTGCTTTGTAAACTGGACTGTACCATTTATTGTTCACCAGATGGAGTTTATTTAGACATCCCTCATGAAAATGAGTTTGCAGTGTTAGCTGTTTTGTTGGAAGTTCCAGAACAGCATAATAACTCTGAATTGTCTGACATACAGAATGAAATCCTATTAGCAGTTTCACCATTTCTTTGGTCCCGACATGTCAATGAAGTTGGGCAAATCAGAACAGCTGAATCTGTGAAAATCAAGTTAAATCCTACTAAATCCTTGCCTAGAATTCGCCAATATCCCCTGCGAACAGAAGCAGAGGAAGGTATTCACCCAGTAATTGTGTCTCTTTTACAACAGGGAATTATTTTGCCCACTCAAAGTTTTTGTAACACACCAATTCTTCCTGTTAAGAAACCTGGGAAAAATGTTTACTGGCAGTGGCGACTCCTCCCGCAAGGCGTTTGGGGGCACTGCCCCCCCCAAGCACCGCGTGGGCCACTGCCGCTGCTCAATTGTATATTAAAAAAAAAAATCAAAAAAAAACCATGCCGCTTATGCCAGCTACAACAGCCTCTGAGCTGCTGCAGAGGTTGCTGTAGCTATCACTGTTGTTATTCTCCCTTCAGGGATCCACTGTGCTGGGAGTGGGTCCCCGAAGGGACAAAAAGGCTGAGCTGCTCAGCCGCCCAACAGCGTTTTCCTATGGAAAATGTAATTTGGGTGGCTGAGTTCCTCCGTCCACAGCACGCATGGGACGTGCTGTGGAGGGATGGGTTAGCATTTCCATTGCGCTCAATGGGTGCAATGAAAGATCTCGCCAGGGCGGTCGTGCTAACAGCCCTGGCGAGATGGCTTGGTTGGGGGATTGAGGCAGGGAGGAGCGCGCATGCGTGCTCCTCCCTGCCTCAGCTGCACATGCAGGCTGGTGGCGCATTGTTTGGCTCTCCAGACAGTGCACCTTCCCGCTGCGCTGCTGCCGCTTCCTTCCCGGTTCCCGCTGCCATTGCCACTCTCCCCCCCTGGCCCTGTCAGGCTCACAATGTGGGCAAATCTGTCAAGACAAAGAGGGCAGCACACACCTCACTATGGGGGCCATTTGTAAATATTCAGATTGATTTATTCAGTTACCGAAATGTTTTATCATATGAATATGTGTTAGTACTTGTTTGTATGTTTTCTGGATGGGTAGAAGCATACCCATGTGCAAAAGCTGACATTATTACAGTCAGTAAGAAACTTTTGAAAGAATTTATCCCTCAATTCGGGATTCCTTTGTCTATCAACAGTGACAGAGGAACTCATTTCACAGGTCAAGTTATGAAGGAAATTTGCAAGGCCCTGAAGATTCAGCAGAACTTTCATTGCTCATATCACCCTCAGTCTGCAGGGGCAGTGGAAAGACAGAATGGTATCTTGAAAAACAAGATAGCTAAAATTTGCCATGAAACAAGTCTCAAATGGCCAGACGATTTGCCCTTAGCTCTCATGAGCATGAGATCATCTTTCAACAGAAGGACTGGCCTATCACCACGAGATTTTAATGGGAAGGCCCATGAGGCTCCCTAGTTCCCTATCTGTATCAGCCCATGTAATGAACATTGATTTGGTTGATGAAACTGTTTTAACCTACTAACATCCCAGCCTTAGTGAATTCTAATGGAGAGTGCATTACAAAGACTAAGCAAATAGGGGAACAATTTAAAAAAATCTATCAAAATCTTTACAACTCAACAAATCCCACTTAGAAGGAAATAACAACACTTTTAGAGAGTATTAATCTGCCCAAACTTGCAAGTATTAAATGCAGAGATCTCTGCAGAAGAGATAGAAGAAATAATTAAGGTAATCCCCAAAAATAAAGCAAGTGGCCCTGACAGCTTTATAGCTGAATTTTACCAAACATACAAGGATACATTAACTCCACTTTTGGTTAAGGTTTATAATACTATAATTGAACAACAAGCACTCCCACCTACATATTACCAGGCCAATATAATGTTATGCCTCAAACCAGAAAAAGAGGCAATGCAGTGTGCCAACTACAGACCTAAAGCCTTTCTAAATTAAGATTTCAAGATTTTTACTAAAATAATGGCAAACAGATTAGCCTCCGTTATTAAACAAATTATACCGCTGGATCAAACAGGATTCATCCCCGCCAGGTATGGCGTGGAAAATATCAGAAAAACAATTCACGAAAAAAGACCCCAGCTACCTTGATCTCACTCGATGTGGACAAGGCTTTTGATTGTGCTGAACATAGATTCTTATTCAAAACATTAGAAAAAATGGGCATTATTGGTAAATTTCTAGAGTGGGTAAAAAATATTTACAAAAAACCACAAGCGGCATTGATAGTAAATGGATCACTGACTGAATCCTTTCAATTATATAGGGGTGCGAGACAGGGATATCCTTTATCTCCCCTGTTATTTGACTTAGTGCTTGAACCACTGACTGCCATGATTCGACAAGAGAGGAAAATTAAGGGGATAGTGGTTGGGGAGAAAGAATATAAAATCTCATTATATGCTGATGATGCGTTAGTTTATCTTTCACAACCTACAGAGACAATACTATATCTCCTAAACACCATAGAGAAATATGGGAAAGTATCTGGGTTTAAAATAAATGTAAATAAATCACAGACCTTAATGTTCTACTTAACGCTGCAGCAACAACAAGAGATAGCTCAAAGCTCTCCGATTAAGATAAACTCCAGGGAATTCAGATATCTGTGAGTAACTATTACCAAACTACCTAAACATCTATACCAAACAAACTTTAAACCCCTGATAAAAGAATGTGAAACTAAATTGGAAAATTGGCAGTCAACTCAATGCTCATGATTAGGCCGTATAAACCTTTTAAAGATGATGCTACTCCCAAAAATACTATATTACTTACTAGCATTACACATTCAGTTACCCAAAACTTTTTTTACACAACTAACTAAAAGCATTAATCAATTTATTTGGAAAAAAAAACCCATCCAAGAGTATGTAAATCAATTCTCCTTTCTGACAAAACACACGGTGGGGATAATTTCCTGGATATTAGAAGATATTATATGGCCTTTACACTCAGAGCCATTAAGATTTGGTACAAAAACCCAACAGAACCCAGTTGGGCGCAAATAGAAAAAACACAATTTCACACAACAGATTTTACAAAGAGACTGATAGATAAAGAGATAGGATTATGACAAGAATGGTGTGACCACCCCTTTATAAACATAGTTTATAGAAATTGGACAATAATAACAAAAAAGGCAGATATTTTAATTGGCAGAGTCCCCTATACAAACATCGAAAGTATAATAGATAAAGGTTAAACAGATCTGATAGATCTAAAAAACAAACTGAGACAACAGAAAATATGACTAGTAAAACATCTGATACAAAGAGAAGAATTTATGACCCAAAATGAGATGGAAAATAAAATTAAAGCTAAAATTAACTTCCTCACTTATTTGAAATTAAAATCTAAAATCACGAATCATCATGACTGGCCACATTTCTCAAGACAACCTACTCCTTAGGAAGTGGGACTATTCAAACGTACCGATGACTCTCAGATCCTTTCCAGACTATACATTGCAATTAAAGCGATCTCGCATCCACCAGATGCAGGTTATATTAGTGCCTGGGAAGAAGAAATCGAACGACAAATAGAGAAAAAAGAAACAGAAGAAATGTGGACAGTCATGACTACATGCTCTAGATCATACCTGGTCAAAGAAATACAGATTAAGTCATGCTATAGGTGGTATTACACGCCGGTAAAACTCAAGAAAATGAAGGTAATACAATCTGATGAATGTTGGAGGGACTGTGGCATGACTGGAACTGCGCTACATTGCTGGTGGCAATGCCCCAAGATAAATATAATCTGGAATATAATATGGAAATAGATGCAACAGACTGTCGGAGGAGTAATACCATTTGGACCCAAATTTGTTTTATTTGGCATATGTCCCAAAAATCCATATATAAAAGAAAGAATTCAGGCATGCCAACAAATAAGACTGGTGACATTACATACAATAGCCAGCAAATGGAAAGCCACCGCCCCTCCAACTATTACAAATATAAGACATAGGGTATTTTCAGACGTTACGAGATCACGCTCAACCACAGTGAACCACGGTCAATCCCGTGGCGGGGCCAAAGCACCCTGAACGTCTGTTCAGTGGCCGCCAGATGTTCACCACAGTCAATACCCACATGGGGTATTTACCCTTATCCTTGCAACATGGACCTGCCTGCTGTCATTCTCATCGTAACCAAGCCAAGTACGTGCACTTGAGACCTCGCATCTTCATGAATGTTAGACCCCTTGTCTCTCCCTCTGTTCCCCTTCCTAAGTCTCTCCCCCAGCTCCTGTCTCTGATTGTAAGCCCTAGGGGCAGGGACCGTGTCTATTTTATTACTTTGTAAAGTGCCAGGTACACTGCTGGCGCTATATAAATGTTTGTTAATAATAATAATAATAATAATAATAATAATGGGGTCAAATTCAACCACGTTTCTGGAGCTCCCCCCCGGACCATCTCCGAAAGCGTGGTCAAAGAGATTCCCAACGGGAAACAAAAAAAGTAATGTCTGGACAGCAACCACTGGCCAGAATCAAAGGAAACAATTCCCAGCCGGGGACAAAGCACACAGCGTCACTGCCAGGCAACCAGTAACAACACAGCCACCGGAGGGAGATTTAAAGGGCAATCAGCAACAGGGAAACATGGCAGGATGGAGTGAGGAGGGAGGCGGAGGAGGAGAGCAGTGGGCGAGAGAGCAAGGCGGGAGGAGGTGGAGGAGGAGGTAGAGGAAGTGCAGGTGGAGGAGGTGGTCGTGCTGCAGATGGAGGAGGCAGAGGGACAACTGCAGCAGCCACAGCAGCAGTCAGGGCAGGCCGCCCCGGGAACCTCAGCCGGACCGGGGGAGGAGGCACCCCGGAAACGGGTAAGGGGAACCAAGGGGAGGGGAGCAGCTGGCACAGGGGCACCACCAGGGGGAGGGGGCCCGGCCGGGCACCTGGCATGGGGGGTGAGGGGGGCAGCGGGACAGGGGCACAATGGGACTGGACCATAACCCCACCCCCCTATATCCCGCAGACACGGAAATGGGCCCGGGAGGCCGAGCCCCCGGAGGAGACAGGCCCAGCACAGGCAGAGGTGGAGGCAGAGGAGGAACGGGAGGAAGAAGAGGCAGAGGAGGACAAGGAGGACCCGCAGGGGAGAAGGGGGAGAAGGCCCTACCACGAGGGGGGCAGTGGGGGTTTCAAGAAACGCAGGACTTCATCAGGATCTGGGGGACCCTGGAGCACCAGCTGGAGCTCGCCCTCAACCAGAGGAATGAACACGTGTTCTGGGAAATAGTGCGGGAAATGGGGGTGGCAGGACATCACTGAACTGTGGCCCAGTGCCGCTCCAAGGTCAAGGAGCTAAAGAGGGGGTACAAGGCCATCTGGGACAACAATAGGTGGTCCGGACATGGAGCCCGGACTGCCGCATACTATGATGCCCTGGACCGCATCCTTCATATGAAGGGGTCCATCATGGCCCCACGCCTCGTGGGGAGCGCCATGGTCCAGGGCAGGGAACGGGCCCAGAAAGCCCCCCACCCCTGGAGAAGCGGAGTCCTAGGCTGGCACCCTCATCACCCTCAGCCAGTGGTCCCAGAGGGACCCCACCCACACCAAGGGGCCGGTCTCGGAGGGGTCCGAGACCGACATAGAGGGTACGCTGGCAGCCACAAGGGGAGGTGCATTTGGGGCCGGGGGAAGGGGAGTGATGCAGGGTGGGGGAAGCACAGCCTGGGGGCCGCCCACAGGCATGCCGGAGGGTGGGAGGGGCGACCAGGGACGCACCCGGGCCCCCAGACCACCCACCACTAACCCCCCCACAGAGCACAGGACAGCACATCAGCAGGGACAGGTGGCCAAGGAGGCCAGAGTGGAGGTGCCCAGCCAGTGGGCAGAGGACCCGGGTGAGGCACATGGATAAGGTGGGGGCGCACCCAGGGGCCAGGGAGGGGGACCCGGGACACAGGGAGCGGGAGGGAGGGGGCCGGTTGGGAGGGCCAGGCCCCGGGGCAGAACCAGGGGGGGACACGGACCCCGGGGGGCCATGCCCTGGCTGGGGGCGGGTGCTCTGGACTCTGCATGACCCATCTCCGTTTACCCTACAGAGCAACCCGAGCACCCAAAGCCACCCGGGCCCGTGCCCCTGGCACAGAGCATGAGGGAGTACCAGGTGCGGGCCCAGTGCTGGAGGGAGGAACAGGCAGAGGACATAGTCCGGACATCAACGGAGCAGGGGGAGCGGATGATTGCGGCCGTGGACTGCATGGAGGCGGCCATCGAGCGCTCCCTGGGACGGATGGAGGCTCAGGACATGAGGCTCCAGGCAGAGGTGCACCTGGAGCGGAGGTGAGAGCACCGGGAACACAGCAGGCAGGTGGAAGTCCTTGGGCGGCTGGAACAGGCCATTGCAACAATGGTGCGGGAGCACTCGGCGAAGCTTGACAGGTCCCATGACATTGGGACCTCCCTGCTCCTGCACGCTGGCACCATGTGTGCCTATATGATGGCAGTCACACACCCCCGGGCACCCTGCCTGCCCCGGGCCCAGTGCTCGGCCCCTCGGCACCCCCTCCCCCACCCCAACCACCCCAGCTGCCTCCACCCCAGCCGGGGCCGCGCATTCGACCCCCAGTCCCCGCAAACCTCAGGAGGGTCCAGCCGCCTCCCTACCTCCTACCACCACCTGACCTTCTGGGCTACGAGACTGCACAGGACACAGCTGGGGACAGTGACAGTGGGGGGGGGGAAGTGAGCTCCCAGAGCTCGGCAGTGCCCACTGGGCAACCAAGGGGCCGGCCCCAGACATGCAGGGGATGGAGGGCTGTGTGACAGGGCGGGGGGGGGGTGCAGGGAGGTGGGGATGTGTGGGACGCAGGTTGCCACGGGTGGAGTAATAAATGTGTTGCACCCTATCCGGACTCATGGTGTCAGTTACAGGGCCCGGGGGGGGGGCTGTTCCGGGCAGGGTCCAGGACCCCGGGGGAACCTCCGGGGAGGGGTGGGCGGGGCACACCCTCATGCCTCAGGCTTCCAGCTGATATGCCTGACCAGGGTGGCCCAGATGCGCTTAGCATAGCGGTACTCCCACAGGTTGTCTGCATTCACGTAAAGGGGCACGGGGCCGGGGGGCCGATGTGGCTCTGGGTACTCCAGGGCTTCCCCCTCGGTCTCGCACACGTTGTGCAGCACACAGCAGCCACCTATCACCAGGGTGGAGGTCTCCACAGTGTAGTCCAGCCGGCCTGCAAGGCTCCTCCAGCGCTGCTTGAGGGCCCCGAATGCCCGCTCCACCACAGTCCAGCTCGAGCACAGGCGGGAATTGTACAGTGCCTCCACAGGGTTGCGGGTGACCGGGTACACCTTCATCAGCCACCAGATGAGGGGATAGGCAGGGTTCCCCAGGATACAGGGGGGCATGAGCACCCCCTCAATCCTGATCATGCCCATGTCTGCAAAGTCACCCCAGAACATCCGGGCATAGAAGGGGGAGATGGTCATGATCCGGGTATCGTGACTGCGGCTGGAGTGGCCCGTGAAGATGTCTATGAATATGCCCCGGTGATCCACAACCGCCTGCAGCTGCAGGGAGTGATACCCGTGCCTGCTGACATACTCGGCGGCCTCCGTGGCAGAGGGGCAGAGGATCTCTATGTGGGTGCCTTCCACGGTGCCCATGCAGTTGTGGAAGCCTCCGGCCACGAATCCAGCCATCACGGCCCTCTGATCGACCAGCTGGATTGCCCTGTCCAGGAGCATGCCCTCCACAGCCTCACAGACATCCCGGAGGATGCAGGCAACGGTGCTCAGCC
>QEPC01002403.1:5570231-5586689 GCA_003113815.1 Sphenodon punctatus | reverse complement strand
GAATCTCCTGCCCCGCGTCCCCGCAGCGCAGGCTGGAAATTCTGCGCTGGGGTAAGCGGGGCAGGAGATTCCGCGGGGGGAGGGGAATTCCGCGGGAAATCTGCGATTCGCAGACCCGCGTTTCCCTCGGGGCCCTGCCCATAGGGTATTTTCAGACATGACGGGGTGGCTTTCACCCCATCACGGAATCACCCATTTGATTCCCCACTGGAATCCCACTGTCATGGCCAGCAGATGTGCAGGCCGATCCCGCCGGGGAATCTGGGGGAGGCAGGGCTGCACGGCACAACATGCGGCTGCACAGCTCAGCCCCCTACACTCCCCCGGCCACCCACCCTCCAGGAGACAGGCAGATGCAGCAGCCAATCTGACTGCTGTGTCCGATTCCCACCCGTGGTCCAGGCCATGGCCCGGAATCGGCACTGGTAACAGACGTTACCAGCTGCCGATTCCAGGCCGTGGCTCAGCTAACCATGTTTTCAGCCCTGGTCCCCAGACAAGGGCTGAAATCATGGTTATTTTGATTCCCGTCAGAGGTTCATTGTGGTGAACATCTGGCGGGAATCAAACAGACGTTATGGGACCATTCCCCACCACAGGGTATTGACTGTGGTTGAGCATGATCTCGTAACGTCTGAAAATACCCATAGATTGTGGTATATGATCATGATGGAGCGCATTACATCAGACCTACAAGAGAAACTCGAAACATTCTATGTAGTCTGGACAAAATGCTGGGACAGCATTCAAGGGAAACTTCCACTGGAATTTACTAGAACACTCTACATCAGAGACCTGGTATAAGACACAAGGAAACAAAGTTCAAGGAAAAACAGGACAATGAACTTTACTCTCAACAACTTATCTTAGTGAGAAAACAACAGATATAGTTTGAACGCCCCCTTTCCTTTCTTTCCTTTGAAAAATCACCCTCCCCTCCCTGATTTGTTTAAAATGTTGTTGGTACAAAACTTACTTGCT
This sequence comes from Sphenodon punctatus, assembly GCA_003113815.1. Lineage (NCBI taxonomy): Eukaryota > Metazoa > Chordata > Lepidosauria > Sphenodontia > Sphenodontidae > Sphenodon > Sphenodon punctatus. The sequence continues at coordinate 5,585,708 of QEPC01002403.1, read as the reverse complement.
TCTTCTAGACTTCTGCACTTCGGGGCAGACCCGGCTACGAAAGAGAAAGCTGTAATATGAATACATTATTTCTGTAATGAGAAGAACTTCTTATTAATAAAAACTTACTAAAAAAAAAGAAAAGAAACTGTTTTAACCTATTGTCACGCACTAATGAAGTGTGTCAAGGCTTTTCATTCACAGGTCCAAGAAGTCCTTCCCCAGGAACCTCGTGCAGCGTGTCACGACTTACAGCCAGGAGACTGGGTCCACTTCAAGGTTCACCAGAGAAAGACAGCCTTGGAACCTCGCTGGAAAAGCCCTTTCCAGGTACTTCTTACCACCAACACTGCTGTAAAGTGCCAGGGCCGTCCATCCTGGGTTCATGCCTCACATTGTAAAAAGACCTCTGCACCTGTCTTTCCCCTGTCTCTCCCACTGTTCCCTCTCCCTGTCTCCCTCTCCTTGTCTTTTAGATTGTAAGCCACAGGCAGGGATCCCGTCTATTTCTATGTTCTGTACAGCGCCAGGTACATGAACGGCGCTATATAAATGTTTATAATAATAATAATAATAATAATAATAATAATAATATCAGAGGAGGTTAACCCCGAAGCGGTGTTTGCCATAGATGGGTCCCACCTCACTTCCGGGCCCATCACGTACTGCACCCAGAGGCTTCCTGGGATAATCGACGACCACCAAGAGGTCCTCCGATTGGATATCGTGAAAACCCCAGCCTTCCCATCGTGCTGGGAATTCTGTGGTTACAATGCCACAACCCCTTTATTGATTGGAGGCAGAAGATACTGTTCTTTTCCTCCCCCTTTTGTGGGGCTCACTGTAAGATAAGCCAACCCCCTCAGGGAAAGACACATCCACACAGGGAGCACCAACTCCTTGCCACCGGGCCCCCCACCCTCCCAGCTGTCTACCAAGATCTTGCGGATGTCTTCCGAGAGCAACAGGCGTTGAACCTTCCCCCACATTGATCCTATGATTGTACCATCTCTTTGCTAACCGATACCACCCCACCCTATGATCGGATTTACACCCTTTCTGAACCTGAGTTGAAGACCCTCAAGGAATACATTGATGAGAACTTAGCCAAAGGCTTTGTTCGACCCTCTACTTCCCCGGTGGGGGGGGGGCCGCTCTTCTTTGTGCCCCAAAATGATGGGGGATTGCACCCCTGCATTGATTACAGGGGCCTTAATGCCATCACGGTAAAAAACCGTTATCCCCTACCGCTTATCTCAGAACTGTTGAACTGTCTCCAGGGAGCCAAACTCTTCACTAAGCTCGACTTACGAGGTGCCTACAATCTACTGCGAGTCAAGCAAGGCGATGAATGGAAAACCGCGTTCCGCACGAGATACGGGCATTTAGAGTATCTTGTTATGCCATATGGATTGGGGTTCCCCAAGGTTCTGTCCTTGGCCCTCTGCTCTTCTCTATCTACACCCGGTCCCTTGGTGAAATGATTGCCTCCCACGGGTTCCAATACCATCTCTATGCTGATGACACCCAACTCTATCTCTCTACCCCCTCTCTCTCCTCCTCTGTCCGCTCGCGCCTCGTCGACTGCCTCTCTGATATCTCCGCCTGGATGTCCCGACGCCAACTCAAACTGAACATGGCCAAGACTGAACTCCTCGTTTTTCCTCCGTCCCCCTCCTCTCCCTCTGACCTGACCGTCTGCATTGATGGGGTCACCATCCGTCCTGTTCTCCGTGCCCGCAGCTTGGGCTTCATTTTTGACACGCACCTCTCCTTTAAACCTTACATTGACTCTGTGGCCAAATCCTGCCGATTCGCTCTCCTCAACATTGCCCGCATTCGCCCCTTTCTATCTGTCTCCTCGGCCAAAATCCTTGTTCATGCCATGGTTATCTCTCGCCTCGACTACTGCAACCTCCTCCTTGCTGGCCTCCCTCGCTCCCACCTGTCCCCCCTTGTGGCGATCCAAAACTCTGCCGCCAAGGTCATTCACTCTGCCCGTCGCTTCGACCATGTGACGCCTCTCCTCCTCTCCCTTCACTGGCTCCCCCTTCCTGAACGTATCCTGTTCAAACTCCTGGTTTTCACGTTCAAATCGCTCCATGACCAAGCTCCCCCTTACCTCTCGGACCTAATCGCCCTACGCGCTCCTGCGCGCGCTCTCCGCTCTTCCGCTGTCCCCTCCCTCGCTCTCCCTCGCTTCTCCTGCTCGCCCAACCGCCTTCGTCCCTTCTCCCTCGCTGCCCCGCATGCCTGGAACTCCCTCCCTGCCGACGTCCGCCTCGCCTCCTCCCTCCGCTCCTTCAAATCCCTCCTCAAGACCCACCTTTTCCATGCTGCCTTTCCCAATGCCCTCTAGTCTTTCCCCTTGCTCTTACTGTCAGCCCTCCTCTGCTGACTGCTGCTACCGACCACCTTGTAACCAAGCCAAGTACACGCACCTGAGACTTCGCATCCGCCTGAATGTTTGTTTGTCTTCTCCCATGTCTCTCCCGCTGTCCCCTCTCCTTGTCTCCCCCTCCTTGTCTTTTAGATTGTAAGCCACAGGTAGGGACCGCAGCTGATTATATGTTCTGTACAGTGCCAGGTTGTTACTGGCGCTTTATAAATGTTTAATAATAATAATAATAATAATAATGCACCCGCAGCTTTCCAGTATTTAATCAATGACATATTCCGTGACATCTTGGACTTGTTTGTTGTGGCGTATTTGGATGACATACTTATTTTTTCCCAGAGCGAGGGCGAACATGTGCGTCATGTCTGTATTGTTCTGCAACGATTGAGGCAACACCGTTTATACTGCAAGATGGAGAAGTGCGCCTTCCATCAAAACGAAGTCCCCTTTTTGGGGTTCATTATCTCAGCCCATGGGGTAAAAATGGATCCCGGGAAGGTAACTGTCATTCTTGACTGGCTGGCCCTCACTGCAATAAAACCATTACAGCATTTTTTAGGAAGCGTAAATTATTACAGGCAGTATGTCCCCCATTACGCAGAACTAACTACGCCCCTCACCTTATTACTCAAGAAGGGACAACGTTACCTATGGGGGCAGGCACAGCAAGAAGCCTTCACCCAATTAAAGGACGCCTTTATGAAGGCCCCCGTGCTACAACATCCAGATTTTTCCCTCCCCTTTACTCTAGAAACGGATGCTTCTAGCGTGGCCCTAGGAAGGGTGTTATTGCAAGCTAAGGACCAAGAGGGGTCAACACGACCCTGTGCCTTTTACTCGCGACAACTAACAGCCGCAGAAAAGAATTATACGATATTGGACAGAGTTATTAGCCATAAAGGTTGCCTTCGAGGTGTGGAAACACTTCCTCGAAGGAGCCCAGTACCCGATCCAAGTTGTCACTGATCACAAGAACCTTACGTTTTTACAGACTGTATGTATCCAAAATCATTGGCATGCCCGATGGGCACTTTTGTTTGCTCTTTTTGATTTTTGTATCGTGTACCACCCCAGGAAGCTAAATGTCCTAGCAGATGCACTGTCCCGCTGTTATGAGGAACCAGCGAATGCGGCGGCGGCAGATGAAACCCTTCTACACCCACGTGTCTTTCTGGCCACTGCGCTAACCACTAAGCAGCTCAAAACGTGGGTTGCCAAGTATCCGGATCTCGCAGGAATAAACCAGAAGATCCCTTCAGGGTTAGTCTTACACAAGCAGGCTATTGCAGTGCCCCACGCGGCCTGACAGCAAGTATTATGGGCTCATCATGACGCCCCCCTGGCAGGCCATCCAGGGCAGCATCAGACGTTGCAGTTACTTCAACAACATTTCTGGTGGCCCAACATGCAGCGAGACGTGGTGCGATATGTGCAAGGATGCCACACTTGCAACCACACCAAGGTCCCATGAAGACGACCGCTAGGCCTTCTCCAACTTACACCCTTACCTCATGGGCCATGGCAGAAGCTTAACATGGATATTATTGTCGAACTCCCCTTGTCTCACGGATACAACACCATTCTTGTCGTGGTCGACCAGTTCACGAAAATGGGACATTTTATTGCTTGTAAAGGGCTACCCACGGCTCAGCAAACAGCTCTACACTTTGTACAACATATACTACGACTTCATGGGCTTCCTGTAACCATCACCTCTGATCGGGGCTCCCAGTTCATTGCTCGCTTTTGGCGAGCACTATTCAAGGCAGTAGGAGTACAAACCCACCTCACCACCGCGTATCGCCCCCAAGCTAATGGGCAGGTGGAAAGGGCAAACCAAACTCTAGAACAGTACCTGCGGTGCTACATGGATTATCTCCAAGATTATTGGGTGTCCTACCTCCCCCTCGCCGAATTTGCATTCAATAATGCACCACATGAGGCACTGGGAACTTCCCCCTTTTATGTTTCTCATGGCTTCCATCCTAGATTGGCCCTACCAGAAGAACCTGCAGTAGATGTGCCTGCAGCCGGGGCTCTAATACAACAACTCCAGTGATGCCACGCTCACGCTCTTACAATGTTGCGACACGCCCGATCGCAGTACAAACAGTACGCAGACCGAAAACGCCTACAGGCACCACAATACCATGTAGGGGACCTCGTGTGGGTAGGTAGGTGACACTACCCCTCCCTTCGTCCCGCGGTAAAACTGGACAATCATTTTATGGGACCATTTCCTATCCAAGAACAGGTGAATCCAGTAGTCTATCGCTTAACGCTCCCCCCCTCACTTCACATTCATCCTGTATTTCATGTGTCCCTCCTGAAACCACACTGTCCCCCTTTGTTCCCTGACAGTTGCCCCCCAGAACCTGTGTATGACATTCAAGGAAGCCCTGAATACGAGGTTAGTGCCCTCTTAGATTCCAAGGTATCTTGGGGGGTGTTGTATTATTTAGTCGATTGGAAGGGATACGGAGTAGTCGACCATTCCTGGGAACCTGCTTCAGCAATCCACGCACCCCGCCTGGTGCAGTCCTTTCACCTCCATCACCCATCCCGTCCGGGGCCTGGCCACCTCTGAGCGCGGTGGCGGTCCTGGGGTGTGTGCGCTGTCAGGGGTTGGGTACTGGGGAGGAGGAGAGGCACCTGCCTGCATGCCCATGGAGCCTGGAGGAGGCTGAGGTTCCAGATTGAAGGTTTCCCCAGACGCCATTCCCTGATCAATCCCTCAGGCGGGAAGACAGACAGGGCGCCAGTGACTCCTGAGAACGGCGGAGAGAAGACTTCCTCCTCGTGCACCCCGACTTCGGCACAGGCCGGAGTGGCACCCCCGAGTCCAGCACGAAAGCAGGAGGAGGAGCCAGAGCTGGCGTTGCACCACTCTGTGCGTTTGCAGGCACGTAAAGGGAGTGAGGCTTAGAGGTCTTAAGGCAGACGGCCAGAATCTTCAATGCCGGCGATCAGTGAACTGTGAGGCTGGCCACCTGGATTGAGAGCATTGTTGCATTGAATATTGAACTTAGTGAACGAGTGACTGGAGACTTGGACGAAGTGTGTGAGGTGAGTGCCTGCGTGCGAGACTGGGATGGAGTGAGAGAGCAAGGAAGCAAGGGTGAGAGAGAGAGAGACAAATAGATAGATAGATAGATAGATAGAGAGAGAGAGAGAGAGAGAGAGAGAGAGAGTCAGCAGGGAAGTTAGGGCGTGCACCGTCCCCGCTGCTTCGTGGGGTTTCCCCAGCCCATCCTGTCCTTTTCCCCCCTTCCCCAGGTGTCGGTTTCTCCCTGCCATTCCTATCCCCGTTCACAGGGTACTTCCCCCTTCCAGGCACCAGTTCCCTTGGCCATGTGGTGTACTAAACCCAGCACAGGTGTGTGGAGAAGTGAATGGGAGCAAGCAGAGGTTGATACCCCCCCATGGGGTCCCAGGAAGGCTGCACACACAGCTTGCTACGTGCCGTACCCCTATGATGATACGACCCCGTCTTTGTTAGGACTTTGGCCACCTTACAACCTGAGGGGTCTTTTTTCACTAACAAGTCTGTGTGCACCTCCCTTCCCCAGGAGTCTCGCTTGGAGCGGGTGCGACGTGTGGGTGTTGCTAGGTCCGTGGGCCCCCCTACCCCAAAACCCCATCACAGCCATAACATAAGACAAATGAATACATAGAAGATGAACATCCAACATTTTGTGATATATGTTGGTGGTCAATAAAATCCCCGAACAGATGTGCCGGAAGTGGGACCATGGCAGGGAATTGGGCTGCCAGATCATGGTCTGGGACAGTGCAACACATGTGATGCTGATTCCTGGCCATGGTTAAAACACCCAGAACGAGCCGGGGAGGGGCGGGACACAGACATGGCTGGCTGAGGGCAAACGAAGCCAGAAGGTACAAAAGGGAACACCCACACAAGGGAAATGGGAAGGGAGGGGGGAGAGGGAGAAGAGCCGCCGAGGTACCACATACAACAGGCACAGAGACAGTGAGGTCACAGTGGAACACACAGCACAAACACATGCCCAGGCATGCACACACCTGCACAGGAAAGGAAGGGAGGGGGGAGACACAGCGGGACAGACAACACACATGGCACATCGGGCTCAGGGGGGGGTGAGGAACAGGGAAGGGGGGGAAACAGCACAGGGGCACAGCTGGACACAGAAAACGGCAACCAGAACCCCCAATACAGAGCAGTCCGCACGGGCACCCCTGCAGCAACACAGGCAGTCCCGGAACAGGGGACCCCAGGAGGTCCGGCCACAGGCACAGCAGGTGCACACATGGAACAGGGTGTGGACCAGGAACAGTCCAGGAAGCACACTCGGACCCCAAGCGCCAGCGAGGGGGCGATGGAGGGGAGGCAGGAGATCCAGAGCAGTGCAGCAGGTCCAAAGTCACAACCCCACCCCCAGGAGGAAGCCGGGGGGCAGTATGGGGGACCCAGAACCCTGAGGTCACACGAGCACCCATGGGGGGGGCTGGGGTGATGACAGGACCGCAGGAGGAGGAGGACAGTCAGCAGCACCCAGGGGTGTGGGGGGCAGTCAGGGATCCAGAGGTGGACAATGGAGAAGGCGGACATGGAGGTGAACACCCGGTGCAGAGGCGGACGGGAGGGGGGGCGGAGCAGGCCCAGGGTCACAGGCAGGGGCAGCGACACCCCAGGAAGCAGCCAGCACAGCAGAATGGCTGGGACATCAAGGAGGGAGCAGGCAGCGGGCCACGGGAGGCACAGGGGGACTCACAGCGAGCTGCTGGGGGCCACGAAGGGTCATGGGGCCGGGTGCCCTGCCTGGTGAACAAGGTGTGGCCAATGAAGCATGCTCCGGCAGTACCCCAGCACGGACATGTGGTGGGCGATCAGGTAGTATGCCTTGAATGGATCCTGCATGGAGAGACCCAGCTGCACATCAGAATGGGACCACACACCTGACAGCACCACCAGCTCTGCCGTGGTAGGCTCAGACACACAGCAGTCAGAAGCAGGGGGCCACGGAAGGTGACCCAGCTCCAGCAGCCGGTGATACACCGCCCCATGGAAGTGCTGGTACCCACGGGCCTCGTGAATGCAGTCAAAGTAGGACACGGCCAGGGCAGGGCCCCCCTCCACAAGGCAGACCATGTAGGTGGCCAGGCTGCACACAGACAGGGCAGACACGGTCTCTGCCGTGGACCAGGCCACATGTAAGCACCTCATCTCCGGGATGCGCCCATCAGGAAAGGGAACCAGCCTCAACATCTCAGCATGCAGCCGGCAATCCCGGGCGCTCGCCTCATAGCCAAAGTAACAAAGGCCAGAGCTCAGGCTCGTATAAGCACCCAACAGGCTGTCTGGGCAGCCCAGAGGGGCAGGCCGTGGTGGGAGGGAGGACCCGGGACCCGAGAGGCCCCCGTGGGTGGCTGCTCCCTCCAGAGGCCTATAGGGACTGGGAGGCAGATGCAGGGCCCCTGCTGGCATGGAGACAGCTGGGGGGCAGTGGGGGCACTGAGGGGCCCGGCATAGGGCCCTGGGAAGGCAGGGTGCCCGGCGGGGTGGCTGCCATCACATAGGCACACACAGTGCCCGTGAGCAGGAGCAGGGAGGTCCCAATGTTGTGGGAGCCTCTATGGCCACCTCCATGTGGTCCACGGTCACGATCATCCATTCCCCCTGTTCTGTGGTGGTCCGGACGATGTCCTCCACCTGGTCCTCCCTCTGGCACTGTACCCGTGCCCGGTGCTCCCTCATACACTGGGCTGGGGGCATGGGCCTGGGTTGCTGTGGCCCCTCCAGCTGTCCTGTAGGGTATATGGCGGTTAGTGGTTTGCTGCCATGGGCAACCATCCCCCTTGGTGCCCGGTACCACTCCCCCTTCCCACCCCCCCAGCCCCCCATCCTGCCACACGTGCCCTGGGTCCCCCTCATGGCCTCCCCGGGGGCTCCCTCACCCTGCCTGTGTGGCTCACCTGGGTCCTCTGGCTGCTGCCTGGGCTGCTCTGCACCGGCCTCCTCGCCCACCTGCCTCTGGTGCCGGGGCATTCCGTGCCCTGTGGGGGTATGCGGGGGTGGTTGGTGGGGGGCTGTCGGGCTGGCCGGGTGGCTTCCCCGGTCCTGTGTCATGGNAGAGAGAGAGAGAGAGAGAGAGAGTCAGCAGGGAAGTTAGGGCGTGCACCGTCCCCGCTGCTTCGTGGGGTTTCCCCAGCCCATCCTGTCCTTTTCCCCCCTTCCCCAGGTGTCGGTTTCTCCCTGCCATTCCTATCCCCGTTCACAGGGTACTTCCCCCTTCCAGGCACCAGTTCCCTTGGCCACGTGGTGTACTAAACCCAGCACAGGTGTGTGGAGAAGTGAATGGGAGCAAGCAGAGGTTGATACCCCCCCATGGGGTCCCAGGAAGGCTGCACACACAGCTTGCTACGTGCCGTACCCCTATGATGATACGACCCCGTCTTTGTTAGGACTTTGGCCACCTTACAACCTGAGGGGTCTTTTTTCACTAACAAGTCTGTGTGCACCTCCCTTCCCCAGGAGTCTCGCTTGGAGCGGGTGCGACGTGTGGGTGTTGCTAGGTCCGTGGGCCCCCCTACCCCAAAACCCCATCACAGCCATAACATAAGACAAATGAATACATAGAAGATGAACATCCAACATTTTGTGATATATGTTGGTGGTCAATAAAACCCCCGAACAGATGTGCCGGAAGTGGGACCATGGCAGGGAATTGGGCTGCCAGATCATGGTCTGGGACAGTGCAACACATGTGATGCTGATTCCTGGCCATGGTTAAAACACCCAGAACGAGCCGGGGAGGGGCGGGACACAGACATGGCTGGCTGAGGGCAAACGAAGCCAGAAGGTACAAAAGGGAACACCCACACAAGGGAAATGGGAAGGGAGGGGGGAGAGGGAGAAGAGCCGCCGAGGTACCACATACAACAGGCACAGAGACAGTGAGGTCACAGTGGAACACACAGCACAAACACATGCCCAGGCATGCACACACCTGCACAGGAAAGGAAGGGAGGGGGGAGACACAGCGGGACAGACAACACACATGGCACATCGGGCTCAGGGGGGGGTGAGGAACAGGGAAGGGGGGGAAACAGCACAGGGGCACAGCTGGACACAGAAAACGGCAACCAGAACCCCCAATACAGAGCAGTCCGCACGGGCACCCCTGCAGCAACACAGGCAGTCCCGGAACAGGGGACCCCAGGAGGTCCGGCCACAGGCACAGCAGGTGCACACATGGAACAGGGTGTGGACCAGGAACAGTCCAGGAAGCACACTCGGACCCCAAGCGCCAGCGAGGGGGCGATGGAGGGGAGGCAGGAGATCCAGAGCAGTGCAGCAGGTCCAAAGTCACAACCCCACCCCCAGGAGGAAGCCGGGGGGCAGTATGGGGGACCCAGAACCCTGAGGTCACACGAGCACCCATGGGGGGGGCTGGGGTGATGACAGGACCGCAGGAGGAGGAGGACAGTCAGCAGCACCCAGGGGTGTGGGGGGCAGTCAGGGATCCAGAGGTGGACAATGGAGAAGGCGGACATGGAGGTGAACACCCGGTGCAGAGGCGGACGGGAGGGGGGGCGGAGCAGGCCCAGGGTCACAGGCAGGGGCAGCGACACCCCAGGAAGCAGCCAGCACAGCAGAATGGCTGGGACATCAAGGAGGGAGCAGGCAGCGGGCCACGGCAGCATGGAGGAGCCAGGAGCCCCCACGGGGTCAGGAACCAGGACCCGGGAGGCACAGGGGGACTCACAGCGAGCTGCTGGGGGCCACGAAGGGCCATGGGGCCGGGTGCCCTGCCTGGTGAACAAGGTGTGGCCAATGAAGCATGCTCCGGCAGTACCCCAGCACGGACATGTGGTGGGCGATCAGGTAGTATGCCTTGAATGGATCCTGCATGGAGAGACCCAGCTGCACATCAGAATGGGACCACACACCTGACAGCACCACCAGCTCTGCCGTGGTAGGCTCAGACACACAGCAGTCAGAAGCAGGGGGCCACGGAAGGTGACCCAGCTCCAGCAGCCGGTGATACACCGCCCCATGGAAGTGCTGGTACCCACGGGCCTCGTGAATGCAGTCAAAGTAGGACACGGCCAGGGCAGGGCCCCCCTCCACAAGGCAGACCATGTAGGTGGCCAGGCTGCACACAGACAGGGCAGACACGGTCTCTGCCGTGGACCAGGCCACATGTAAGCACCTCATCTCCGGGATGCGCCCATCAGGAAAGGGAACCAGCCTCAACATCTCAGCATGCAGCCGGCAATCCCGGGCGCTCGCCTCATAGCCAAAGTAACAAAGGCCAGAGCTCAGGCTCGTATAAGCACCCAACAGGCTGTCTGGGCAGCCCAGAGGGGCAGGCCGTGGTGGGAGGGAGGACCCGGGACCCGAGAGGCCCCCGTGGGTGGCTGCTCCCTCCAGAGGCCTATAGGGACTGGGAGGCAGATGCAGGGCCCCTGCTGGCATGGAGACAGCTGGGGGGCAGTGGGGGCACTGAGGGGCCCGGCATAGGGCCCTGGGAAGGCAGGGTGCCCGGCGGGGTGGCTGCCATCACATAGGCACACACAGTGCCCGTGAGCAGGAGCAGGGAGGTCCCAATGTTGTGGGAGCCTCTATGGCCACCTCCATGTGGTCCACGGTCACGATCATCCATTCCCCCTGTTCTGTGGTGGTCCGGACGATGTCCTCCACCTGGTCCTCCCTCTGGCACTGTACCCGTGCCCGGTGCTCCCTCATACACTGGGCTGGGGGCATGGGCCTGGGTTGCTGTGGCCCCTCCAGCTGTCCTGTAGGGTATATGGCGGTTAGTGGTTTGCTGCCATGGGCAACCATCCCCCTTGGTGCCCGGTACCACTCCCCCTTCCCACCCCCCCAGCCCCCCATCCTGCCACACGTGCCCTGGGTCCCCCTCATGGCCTCCCCGGGGGCTCCCTCACCCTGCCTGTGTGGCTCACCTGGGTCCTCTGGCTGCTGCCTGGGCTGCTCTGCACCGGCCTCCTCGCCCACCTGCCTCTGGTGCCGGGGCATTCCGTGCCCTGTGGGGGTATGCGGGGGTGGTTGGTGGGGGGCTGTCGGGCTGGCCGGGTGGCTTCCCCGGTCCTGTGTCATGGGGTGCCAGGGCCGGAGGGGGTCTGCCCCCTGGCCGGGCCACCACTGACCCCCCCATCCCGGTTCCATCCCCCGTCCCATCTGCATGCTTACCCTCGATGTCAGTCTCTGATCCCTCCAAGGCCAGCCCCTCCATGTTGCTGTGATACCCCTACGACTACTGGCTGAGGGTGATGAGGGTGACTGCCTCGGAGTCTGGCTGTCCGGCCAGGGGGTGGGGGCTCTCCGGGCTGTTGTCCGGGGGGGGCCTGCTGGTCTTCGAGGTCCTGGGGTGTTCCTCCTGGGGGTCTGGAGCCCTGGAGCGGGTGCCTTCTTGTAGGGTGGCGAGGGGAGGTGGTACCTCAGACCGTTCCCTGCCCTAGACCACAGTGCTCCCCACGAGGCATGGGGTGACTATGGATTCCTTCATATGGAGGATGTGGTCCAGAGCATCATAGAAGGGGGCAGTCCGGGGTCTGTGCCCGGACTGCTGGTTGTTGTCCCGTATTGCCTTGTACCCCCTCTTCAGCTCTTTGGCCTTGGAGTGGCACTGGGTGACGGTCCGGTGATGTCCGCCATCGCCATTTCCTGCACTATCTCCCGGAACATGTGCTCGTTTCTCTGACTGAGCACGAGCTCCAGCTGATGCTCCAGGGTCCCCCAGATGTGGATGATGTCCCAGGTCTCCTGGAGCCCCCACTGCCCCCCTCGGTGGTACAGCCTTCTCCCCCTTCTCCCCTCCAGTTCCTCTTCCTCTTCCTCCTCCTCCTCCTCCTCCACCTGGGCAGGGCCCGTGTCCTCTGGGGGCTCGGGCTCCCGGGTCCGTTTGCGTGTCTGCGGGACACAAGGGTGTGTGTGTGTTTGGTTGTTGTTCTGCCCCGGTCCCTGCCCCTTCCTCCCCACCTGCCGGCCAGCCAGCCGGTCCCCCGCCCCCCCTTGGTGCCCCTGTGCTGCCGGGTCTGCTTCCCTTCATTCCCCTTCCTGTTTCCGGGGTGCATCCTCTCCCGGTCCGGTCGATGTCCCCGGGGCGGCCTGTCCCTGCTGTTACTGCTGCTGCTGTCCCTCCACCTCCTGCATGTGCAGCACGACCACCTCCTCCCCTGCCTGTGCCTCCACCTCCTCCTCCCTTGCTCTCTCACCCTCCTCTGCCTCCCGCCTCGCTCCATCCCGCCACATCCCCCTGCTGCTGTGTGCCCTTTAAATCTCCCTCTGCGGCCTGTGTTGTTGCTAGAGGTGGGACCCCGGGCCCATTACAGGCTACCGGATTTACCGGTTACCGGTTCTCTGAAAACCGGATTCCCGGATTAAATCCGGTATACCGGTACCGGATTTATTTCATTGATTTCAATGGGGCGCTGTGTCCCCATTGAAATCAATGAAATAAATTAATTCCCTCCCCCTCCCCCTCCCAGGCTGCGCGGGTGGAAGGGGGGACACCCCCCACCCACCCTGCCCAGCCTGGATTTTTGTTTAAAAAAAGACTCAGAGGCGAGCCCACCCCCCAGCACCAGCGGCCGCGGCGTCCCCGCAGCCGCCGGTAAGTATGACCCGATCCCTGGGGGGGGTGTTTAACACCCCCCCAACCCCCCAGGGATCACCCCTACTAAAGTTCAGTGCGCTTACCTTGCGGAGCTCCGGCGGCGGCGGCGGGCGGTCCGGCGGCCTCAGCGCCGGCTGTGGCTGCCGGCGTCAGAGACGCTCTAGGCCTTCCGGGGAACTTCCGGGTTTCCCCGGAAGGCCTAGAGCGTCTCTGACGCCGGCAGCCACAGCCGGCGCTGAGGCCGCCGGACCGCCCGCCGCCGCCGCCGGAGCTCCGCAAGGTAAGCAAGCGCACTGAACTTTAGTAGGGGTGATCCCTGGGGGGTTGGGGGGGTGTTAAACACCCCCCCCAGGGATCGGGTCATACTTACCGGCGGCTGCGGGGACGCCGCGGCCGCTGGTGCTGGGGGGTGGGCTCGCCTCTGAGTCTTTTTTTAAACAAAAATCCAGGCTGGGCAGGGTGGGTGGGGGGTGTCCCCCCTTCCACCCGCGCAGCCTGGACTCGGGGAGGGTTTTTTTTTTATTAAACTTTTTTGCTGGGGCTTTAAGTTTTTTACATTGCAGCCATTTTTAAATGGCTGCAATGTAAAAAAATCCGGTACCCGGAATCCGGTACCCAGACCGGATTACCGGGTCGAATCCGATAATGCCGGTACGCCCGGTACCGGCATTATCGGATACCGGATTTACCGGTTTTCCCACCCCTAGTTGTTGCTGGTTGCCTGGCAGCGACGCTGCATGCTTTGTTCCCGGCTGGGAATCGTTTTGCTTGATTCCGGCTGATGATTGCCGTCCAGATGTTACTTTTTTTTGTTTCCCACTGGGAATCTCTTTGACCACGCTTTCGGAGATGGTCCGGGCCGGAAGTCCAGAAGCGTGGTTGATTTTGACCCCATGTGGGTATTGACTGGTGAACATCTGGTGGGCGCCGAACAGACATTCAGGGCGCTTTGGCCCCGCCGTGGGATTGACCGTGGTTTACTGTGGTTGAGCGTGATCTCGTAAAGTCTGAAAATACCCAATTACTTACACACAACACACAAACACGTGTGCAAAGCACTGGACATCCAATCAGTGTTATGTTTAAAGAGGCCCATGGTGTCTGAGGCTGTGTGTCATGGCAGAGGGCAAGAGTTGGGTGGGGCTTGGGAGGGGGAGTGTTGGTGGGGGGGGAGGGGAAACGGCTGCCTGTATGAGTTGTTTGCAGGGCTGGTCCATGGTGGCGGGAGTGCATGGAAGCTGCCTGCATGGGCACGGTGACCACCCTGAGAGCTATCCATTAGAATTGCTCCCCACTCACTCCACATCCATGGGTGCTCTGCAGTCATGCCACTCAGTGGCCACAGACCCCTCCTCAAGCCTTGCTCATTTATAAAAACAACACCCTAGAATATTCAGGGCTAATAACACAGATAATACCCACAAATGATAAACACACTACATACCTCCTAACAGTCCCTCTCTACTCTTTGGGTGCTGAATCCCACTGTTCCTCTTTCAGGAGAAAGAGACAAAAATACAGGTATTTAAGACTTAGGTACTTCTTTCCTGGTTGCTTGCCTCCCAGGGAAAGCTCTTGAAAGGGCAATGGGGAGATGATGGGATGACAGGAAGCTAAGGTGAATGAGAAGCAAGAGAGCTTCTGTCCTTCCTTATGCAGTTGGAATGTTGGGAAGTGTGTAAACATGTGAGAGGATGGAGCTTATTCATGGAGGGGTGGAGCTTATTGACCAAGGGAGCAGGGTTTGTCACTCTTTGGCTGCTCAAAAAGTTGGGAGATATACCAGTATTCTTTCAGCTCTCCCTGCTTCCTGGCTCCTCTGTACCCTTAACCTTCACATGCACCTTCAATTTTCATCTGTTCCTACATCATCCTGTTCTTGCTAATTCACCAAGCTGGCTATTCGACTGGCACAAAAAAGGACTGATGTGCCAGCTTTCCTAAAAGGACAAAACTGGGCAGCCATTTGCATGGCTATACAAACACATAGTACCCCTGATCTTTAGCTCTCTGATGAAAGTCCACTTTCTGACTAATCAGCAGATAACTGCACCCACTGGAAACCTTTGTAAAATGCCAAAATAAAACTGCTGACACATCACACGACTTGATAAAATGGAATCACTCTGTCAGCTACTTCCTCTGGAAGGAAAAAGGGGGAAATGTTAATTTTTAACAGCATCCATATTATGAAATTGATTGAATTAGCTGAAGGTCACCAGATCCTTCTTCCTATATTGTGTCCCACGGCTTCTTTCTGAAATCAGTCTACTTTTTGCTTTCCCATGTGTCCAAGGTCCCCAACACCGATAAACTCAGCATATAAACTAAAACGCATTCAAAGTGGGTAATTGAGACCTACTTTCCTCTCTCAAACTGGAAAAGTAATAGCTTGTTTGAAACAAACACCATTGGCTGTTTTTACATGGACGCCCCTCCCAACGGTCGGTGTTCAGCCGGGTGTGCGGGGGGGGGGGG
>QEPC01002403.1:5544814-5558613 GCA_003113815.1 Sphenodon punctatus | reverse complement strand
TTTTTTTACATTGCAGCCATTTTTAAATGGCTGCAATGTAAAAAAACCCGGTACCCAGAAATCCGGTACCGGGTCCGGATTACCGGGCCGAATCCGATAATGCCGGTACGCCCGATACCGGCATTATCGGATACCGGATTCTACCGGTTTCCCACCCCTACCAGTCACCCAAGATCCTCTTGCAACTTTTCACAGTCCGGTCATGTTTTAACTACCTTGAATAACTTTGTGTCATCTACAATTTGATCACCTCAATTTTTACTCCCTTTTCCAGATCATTAATGAATACATTAAACAATATCGGTCCCAGTACAGTTCCCTGACTCCACTACTTACCTCTCTCCATTGTGAAAACTGGCCATTTAGTCCTACTCTTTGTTTCCTATCCTTTAACCAGTAAGCGATCTACAATAGGACACTGCCTCCTATCTCATGACTTTTTAATTTCCTCAAGAGTCTCTCATGAGGGACCTTATTAATAATAATAATAATAATAATAATAATAATAATTTAATTTATTTGTTTAGCCATTGTCCATAACAATAATAAAAAATAAATTAACAATTCAGTCAATACTTTACGGTAAGTACAAATGTTGGACACAATACATAGATTTAAAATTTTCTGTATAAACCGATAATCACAATGAACAAAACACAATATATTCAACACGATTATCAAACACGATCATCCCGATCACAAACAATTTCTTATCACCCATCATCCACCCGGACCAAATCATTATCAAATTTTTTCCTCATGAATGAGGCTCTGAGGCCATATTTGGTGACTATTTTCATAATTTGAGAAGAGTTGTCTGACAGGCAGAAACCTAAACCTTTGTCTGACTGCAAAGGGGGAGAACCTATCTCATCCCACATTTCTTGTCTTAACCTATCATATATGGGACAGACAAGGAGGAAATGAGCTAAATCCTCTACCTTATCTGAGCCACATATACAGGTCCTTTGTTCCAAGGGTATTCCCCTATACCTCTCCAACGTTACAAAAGATTCGAAACTTTGTAATCTCATACTTGTAAAAGCTCTTCTCATCTGATACTCCAGCATTTTAAATAAGTACTGACTGCCTTCTTTAGGAGGGAGGAAAAAAACGTATTTCGGGGCTGTTTTTGCCAATAAACCTTTCATCCTATCCTCTTGTAAACCAATGTCAAAGATTCTTTCTTTTACCATATTTCTGCTTGTTTTCAATGGTAATTGTATTAAAAAAAGAGAAAGATAGCCCTATCAGGTTTAGTTGACTATTGACATACTTCATCCATAAGGAAGATATAGAGGCAATTTCAACCTTCCAGACTTTATGAATCAAGGAATTACCAGATCTTAAATTCAAATTCAAGGCATACACTAATATACTTCTCCTTAGAAAAGCTTCCAGGGTAGAAGAATAGGGCTGATGCGGCAGCAGCTTTTACCGCGCTGCGATTCCGTTCCGCTATTTCGGAATTGCCCCCGCCACACCGCGACATTTCTGCGGATATTCTGCTAATTCCGCCGGAATTCTGCAAATCGCGGAATCGCGGAAAAATCGCGGAAAAATCGCGGAAATCGCGGAAAACCACTATTCCGC
This sequence comes from Sphenodon punctatus, assembly GCA_003113815.1. Lineage (NCBI taxonomy): Eukaryota > Metazoa > Chordata > Lepidosauria > Sphenodontia > Sphenodontidae > Sphenodon > Sphenodon punctatus. Next base: position 5,557,020 of record QEPC01002403.1, on the reverse strand, counting down.
GATTTTTTGGCGCTGGCGGAATTGCGGAAATAGCGAAAATGTCATGTTTCCACGATTCCACTAAGTTGCGGAATTAAATAAGCGGAACCGCGGAACCGCGGAATGAAACCGTGGAATTAAAGCCTCTGCCATGCCATTCCACTAATTGTGGAAACACTGTTTCCGTCGGAAATAGCTACCGCTGCGAAATTCCGCTACAGCCCTATAGAAGAACCCGTTTCCAGCCTTACCAATGCTGATGGAACACTCATTGGAACACCCAGTATTTTTTTTTAGAAATTTCGATTGTAGAGATTCCAGGGTTACAGAGATTTTTGGGGAGTACCCCCACACCTGAACCCCATAGGATATTTTTGCAAGCACCTTCTTTTTAAAAATCTCCAATGCTGGGGCAAAGAGGCGACCCCCTTTACCAAAATAAAAATTTTCCACCAGCCTTAAACTTAAATCCACCTCCTGTTTTACTGCTTTGATATGGGGCCCCCAAGAACCATTATGGGAAAAGATTAACCCCAGATACCTGAAGCAACGGACCTGTTCTATCCGAACCCCATTTAAGGCCCATGGCATTTGTTTATATTTTCTGGCGAAAACTAAGATCTTGGATTTTTTATAGTTTATCCTTGATTTGTACATTCCCTTCCAAAGTCCAGTAATAATCTTTTTAAGCCGAGTCTCGCTGTAGAGAGCAGCACTATGTCATCTGCATACATTAGTGACGACAGATGCTGGTCCACTATCTTAGGAGCCATATAGGCACCCTCATCCCGGTGGAGTACTATCAAAGAATTAACATAAAGATTAAAAAGAGCCAGGGCCAAAAGACACCCCTGCCTAACACCCCTGGAGGTTGGGATCCTTTCCGTCAGAGCACCCCTCCTTCCCATCCTGATCTGCAAACTAGTACCCGTGTACAATGATTGAATTAGTTTCAAAAGGCGGGGGTCCATATTCAACTGCTGTAATTTCCCCCACAACTTACTTCTGTCAACAAGATCAAATGCCGCCGAAAAATCAATGAATGCGGCATACAGATCTAATCCCTTTTTTTTTTGCACTGGCCAACTAGATGATTCAACACGAAGCAATGATCCACTGTAGATCTACCCGCTCTGAAACCAGCCTGCTCTTCCGCTAGGAGATCGTGTTCCTCTATCCATTGGTTCAGGTGAGTGAAGATAAGCCTAGTATATATATTTGAAATGATTGCTATTAAGCTTATTGGTCTACAGTTCAGCGGGTCATCTCTTCCTCCTTTTTTATATATTGGAATAACTACACTCTCCTTCCAATATTTGGGCACTTCAGCTGCGTCATTAATAAGGGGAAAAAGATGGGCCAAAGCTTCGCTCCACCAGCAGACATTTTGTTTGAATAATTCTGGAGGGAGGAAATCCCCACCAGGAGCCTTCCCCCTTTTTAATAAAGATATTGCCTCCTCCACCTCCCAAACGGCAACCTTCTTCCATTTCGGTAAGCTGTTCCTTGCTACATTTCTCTGTTGACTATCTGATGGCAAGCTAGCCTTGAACATATCGAAAAAATGCTTTATCCAAACATCTGATGAAATCAGTGGATCTATTTTTGTCGTTAGGGGTTTCTTCAAATAGTTATTTACCTGATTCCAGAAAACCCTAGCATCTTTACTTTTAAGCGCGTTTAAGATTGTATCCCAGCTTTTCATTGCGAAGGCCTGTTTTTTCCCCTTAATAAATGCCTTATACTGCGCTCTAGCTTGACAATATTTTTTAATCTGTCCCCCAGAATTTTCCCCTATTATATGTCTTGCCAACCTCCGGAGATCACTTCTTCTTCTAACACATTCCCTATCCCACCAATGAAACAACGAGAAGGGGCCTTGTTTCAAAGATCCTTCTTTGGTTAACCAAGGGAGTAAATGCGTAGAGATCTCCTCTAATATCTCAAAACCCCTCTTTACATCTCCAGCTACCAACAGATCCGCCCTTAGGGAGACCAATAATTCCGAATTTAGACAACTTGATAGTTCTGTTTCTAGTCTCAAAGACCAGTGTTGCCTCACTAAACCAGTATCACCCATCTTGCCCGACCTTACCTGGGGGCTGCTGTCATTTTGTGATAACTGGGTTTACAAGATTAAAGAGAGTGGGAAATGATCACTTTCTGTTCTGGGGACCACACTAAATTCCTTTATATTTTCTATTTGAGAGGGAGTGATGATCCCATAATCAATAACACTAGCCCCGTTCGAGTTTACAAAGGTATGTGCACCCTGTTGATCTCCTTGAGCATTCCCATTCAAAATGCAAATACAGTGTTCCAATACGAATTTATACATAGACTTGCCTTGCTTGTTTATGACCTTATCTTTTGAAATCCTACCCGCATTCCAATCTTGATGCTCATCGGAAACTGGACATAACCCCAAAATGCTCAGGACTTGTTCGAAGTTTGATCCAATCCTTGCATTTAGATCACCAAGAATTAGGCAATCATCCAATGGGAAGGCCTCTCGATTTTTAACGAAGGAGAGTTCAAACTCTTCCCAAATAAAAGGGCCTTGCGGCCCTGGAGGGATATAGATATTATAAATTAACAGCCCCAAAGTATGGTCAACAGAATATCTTACCAGTTGAAATTGGGCCCCTGCCTCTGACAGATTGGATAACTTTAAATCTAACGAGGACCGTAACAACATAGAAAGCCCACCCGCAGGTCTCCCTTTTTTCCCCATCACGGCTAAAACTGGTATCGCCCAATGGGTGAAGCCTTCAAGATTAAAGGTCTCAGGGTTTTTTGCCCATGTCTCCTGTAAGCAGATCACATCATAATCCCTTAGAAAATCCAGAAATTCTGCATCAGTACACTTTATTTGCAAACCAGCCACATTCCATGATAAAAATTTTAACAAGGAGGGATGCCCCGACTGACGTCAGGATCTTTGATCTGCAAGAACCAAGCCAGTTTTCTTCCTTTCCAGGGATTTTTCCCTAGCTCTGTCCCTAAATGAAAATACCCCTGGCAACAAATGAGACTGTGAATGGTTCCCATTCTGATTACACGGTTCTAGAGACCCAAGGCCCCTGCTAACCTCTTTCTCAGTACCCCTTGCTCCTTCCTGAATTTGCATGTCATACTTCGATTTACCCTGAGCTTTTATCGGGGGATTAACCACCCTAGTTCCCTTCTCCTGGCTATCATCAGCCGGATCTTTTTGGGGCAACTTAACCAAACCACTATGGCCCTGGTGAGATTCATACGGAGCCTGATCCAAGGGGGGTTTCCCCATTTCATTCCCCTGACTCCCCATTGAGAAAGAGATTGGGATCACCTCTACCCTAGAAATGTTATGTACTGGTGTAGAGGTGGCCGTAGGAACATCCAAGCCTGCCATAAATTCCTGAGAGGAATGAGACCCCCTTTGATTCCTTACACCTGTCCCCCTCTCCACATTTTGTTTTTTTACACCAGTATTTCTGAATTTCCCTGTTCTTATACAGATAGAATCCAGTTTATCTAAGATTTCTACGAAATTCAAGGGCTGTTGGAGAGAGCGAGATTTATGTAAAGATATTTTAGAATGAGGTAACAGGCTACCTGGGTTTAAAGCTGTGGATCGCATTACCTCCAATTCCATAGATTCATCCTTCTTCTGATCTAATACTTTATTCTGGGCCTGCCCCATCCACTTTTGCCGTAGTTTTTGTGATACTGGAGGTAGGCTAACCCTTTTTCCTCCTTCCTGCGCTAGATCTCTCTCAATATTCTGTCTGGGCACGGGTGCCTGAGGCAGACCTGATGTTTTTAGGGCTGCCCTTCTTTCCCCAAACAAGGGACTAGTTTTTTCCCCCATTTCTACCGGAGAATCATTTTGGAGAATTCGTGAGACATATACCCCTCTACTACTTAACTTAACCTCCTGTGCCAAAATTTGTGCCACAATATCAGTTGAATGAAAAGTGACTACAAGCATCCACCACTTTTCTCGCGTAATTATATGATGTACAGCTATTCTATCAGATCTTACAATAGTATCGTCTCTATGAGGCCGCTCTAACAAAATCCTCAGATGCTCAGCAACATCCAAAGCTGTGTTCCAAAATGGGAGAACACCTGAGGGCAGAGGTAAGACACCAAACATAAGCATGACTGAAGAGTACAAAAACCGGCCCCTGTCCTCTATAATTAAGTCCTTTGAGGAGGGGGCTGGGAAACTTGCTTGGATTATTAAGTCTGTTAAACCTTTTGGGCCAGACTGACCCCAGGAACAAATTTGTTGTGTAGGCTGATCTTTCACTTTTGCTAAATTTTGTAGAGCATCCACCTTCTTATTCAAGTCATATAACTGTGCACATAATGCACGCAGGGTCTGGGATGTTACCAATGCCAAATCTGCTACCACCGTCATTGAGCCGGGGCCCTGATCCTCAAAACTTCTGGGATCCAAAATTATTTGTCCCGAGTCCTCATCTCTCCCACCTTGATTCAAGGCCGCCTGTGGGTGAGCCCACTCAACTCCTTCCACCTGACTGGCGGCCATTAATGGAGCAAAACAGTTCCTTTGTTCAATTGCTAAAAGAGACTTATCCCCAACCCCCACCGGCTCTTGTTTAGCGGGGAAAAAAACATCAATTCGCCGTTGTTTAGAATTTTTTACCTGGGGCACCTGACTGGCTGCTGGATCTTTCCTAGGTTGCTAGGAGTAAACCATAATGTTAATACAGTTCTCCTTATACTAACAACTCACGGTTTAATCAGGGGACCAAGCCCCAGCACCTAGGAGCGCTGAAGGGAGCGCAAAAGGGCGTGCCCTTGTGCACGCAGCCCTTTGACGCGCTGCCCCGCCGCACGCCCCCAGTACTGCCATGGGCTGACTGCTGCTTTATTTCCTTCAGCTCCTAGCTCTGCCCTCCCAGGAACAGCTGCCAGGTAAGTGACCAGGATTTCTGTGCGGTGTTTCCAGCTCCCCACTCCTTCCAGGGGACCTTATTAAATACTTTCTGAAAAATCCAGATACACTATATCAACCAGCTCACCCCTATTCACATGCTTATTTACACCCTCAAAAATTCCAATAGATTCCAATAGTGAATAGATTCCAATAGTGAAAATTCCACTATTCCAAAAATGAAGCATGACTTCCCTTTCCTAAATCCCCATTAAGCCATGTTTACAATATTCCCAGTAATTTTACTCTTAATAATTGTTTCCACCATTTTGCCCAGCAGACATCAGGCTCACTGGTCTGTAGTTTCCAGGATCACCTCTGGAGCCCTTTTTAAATATCGGTATTACATTTGCCATCCTCCAGTCCTCAGGTACAGTGGCAGATCTTAGCAATAGGTTACAAATTACACCAGTAGTAGGTCTGCAATTTCATATTTGAGTTCCGTCAGAACTCTGGCAATAGAGACAAAGACTGTTTTTACATGGATGCCACCCACCCATGAACACCCATCGGATGGGTGGGAGAGCATCTGTGTGAATGTCAACGGGTGTGTGTGTGCGCTCCCTGTTCTCCACCAATACCCACGGAGCAGCCGGGAAGGAGCTGGCATGCTCTGTGGGTGGAGTTGGGTGTTCAACACCCACCCGTCTGTGTAAACGGCAAAACAAGCACACCCATGGGAAGGGTCTGCCAAAACCACCGAGACACGGCTAGAGAGGCCCCGCAGGAGCCCACAAGCAGACACACCCACCCGGGAGCCCTTAAAGGAAAAGCCCGTGAGGACATGGGTGTGCCAGCTCCTAATAAGTCAGGCAGAAAAACCCAAGACAAAATGAAGGGAGCCAGCACCACGACACGTGCGGGAAGGGGCAGGGTAAGTGGAGGGAGCCTGGGATGCCATGGGGCGGGAGGCCCGAGCCAAGAGCACTGGAGGAGTGGGGAGGGGGCAGGACAGCTACTGACAGCACACCCTTTCCGACACAAGGCAGAGGGCGCAACGCAGCCCCGGCACCACCCGCATCCCCGCCCAAAACCACAGCCACAGGGCACAGGGAGGAGAGCGCTTTGGAGAGTGAGGTACAAGTAAGGGCACCCACCCAGGGGAGGGGAGGAAGGGAGCCAACAAGCCCCGAGCACACGCTAGGGAAACCCCAGGCAGGCAGCTGACAGCTACACCATTCCCCCTCCACAGGAGAGCACCCAGACCCAGACGCACAGCACCACCGATGAGACAGCCGAGGAGGGCCTCTGTAACAGTCAAGTAAAACAGCGGGACCCCCTGGGGGGAGGGGAGGCTAAGGAACACCCCACAGAAGCCGCAGGGGTGCAGCAGGTCAACAGCTCACTTCCATGCATTCCCCCAACAGGAGATCACCTGCTCCCCTGCCACAACAGTCACTGGGTTGGCCCCACACCACCAAGCTGGATGGCCCCCCACACACATGGAACCCAAAAGGGGGAACCCTGGTCCAGGCAGAAGACCCTGGACTTCATGCGCGGGGGTGGAGTGGGATGGGGCAAAAAAGGTCCAGTACAACCTGGTGCACAACTACAAGACCAAACAGGTCTATGAAGCCATCGCCCAGGAGATGCAGCATTCAGGGTACAATAGGGATGCCACCCAATACATGCAGCAGACAAAGGACTTGAGGTCCGGATATACAAATATCAAGGACAACAATCGCAAGTCCGGCCGTGCCATGTGCACAATGGACTTCCAGGATCAGCTGGATCTGTTCCTCTGCATGGATGGGGACATCGTGCCCTCCCACATCCATGACCACTGCCTTTGCCAGGGGCAGAAAGAGGGCACTAACAGCACCCCTCCTGATACAACCACCAGAGCAGGGGGAGCCCTCAGCCCCTGGTGAGGCCAGCCAGGATGCAGGAGGGGACAGCCCCATCCTACTGGTGAAAGAGGTGTCCCTGGAAACTGAAACGGGCAACATCACCCTCTGCATGCACCCTTGAAACCCACGGGGGTAGAACCCACAGGGACAAGGGGTGCACGGGGAGCAGACCGACAACAGGGACACCCCCCCCAAGAGGTAGAGGAATATGATTCAGGCCAGAGAAACAGCACAGGGCAGGGGTGGGTGGCAACAGCAAGGGCCCCAGCTGGGAAGCACAGTCAAACTGACAGATCGTATCCACTCACACAGCTCAAGGTGACCTGCACGAGGAGGAGGTGGTGGCAGCCCCGGAGGAGGACGTGGAAGAACCCGAGGCCATCCTGGGGCCCAGCGACCAGGAGACCGATGGTAGGTACACACAGATATGGATACAGTGGTGGGTGGCATTGAGGTGATGCAAGGTGGACAGGAGCACGGCAGCACTACCGGCCCCAACCCCATCGAACAGTCAGCGAGGGTCATGCCAAGGGGTCAGCGAGGAGGGGGGCCAGGAACACCAAAGGATAAAGGGTGGGGACAGCACAGGGGAGGGGGGAACATGGCTGCAGTGGAGGGACAGGGGTATGAAGCCATGATGGAGATGGTTGAGTAACGTTCGCAGGGATCAGGGATGGGGCCAGTGCCACATGGCCAAGTGGACATGGGAACAAAGGGGGAGACTGACAGCAGAGCAAAGGTCTGGGGAGGGAGAGGCCAGGGATGTGTGTTGGGGTGGGTGGGAGATATGGCAGCACAGCCCCAGGAGCTGGAACAGATGAATGGGGGGTGGGCTTTATCCCCAAGCTAAACACAGGTACCCTTCCTGTTCACAGAGGAGCAGCCCGGTCCATCCAGGGGAGGGGAAAAGGGACCGGAAGCAAATAACAGCTATACTCACCCGGTCCCACACAGAGCACCTGTGGAACAGGTGCCAAGCTGCCGCCCTCCTTTGAGAGCAGTGCCTGGACAGGCAGGAGAGGGAGAGGGCCATGGAGGCCCTGCAGCGTGTCCCCCCAGCATGACATGGGCCCAGCAGCCGCTGTAGGAGTGCAGGCAGCACTGGAACACTATGGCGCCCTCCCACAGGTGCAAGTGCCCCTTCCCCAGCTCCTCTGCCAGCCCTGGTTTCCCCAGCAGCATCCCTACCCTGGCCTAGGCCACATAGGCCCCCTCCCACCCATGGCCCCCCAACAGCACCAAGGGGCCCCCCAGCCAACCCGCCCCACTCCCAGTTCCACTCCAGCACCCTCCATGACCCCCCCTCCCAGGTCCCCAGCCACCTCAGTGCATCCCTGCACCCCCAGCCACCCAACCACCAAGGTGGGCTGCCCCACATGTACAGGTAAGCAAAGTGAACAGGTGGTTGACAACCAACATGGGGGTGAGGGGAGAACACGGGACATGGTACCCATCTGGTCATGAGAAAGGGCTGTAAGGTAGCATGGGAGGTGGTGATGGATACAGGGAGGCCAGGTATGGGAGCACTAGAACAGGGGCACAGTAAATGGGTAACTGCTACCTCTAATGCTGCGCATCCAATCCACAGGAGCAACCACCTGACCCTGCAGTGGGGCAGCCAGTGGAGGAAGGAGAGCCCGGGTCAGGCAGCTGACGGTCTCAGTGGGCAGCGGCTGCCAAGACCTGTAGACTCCCATCCCCTGGTGGTGCCATAAAGAGGGTACAGGAAAGACTCCGAAGAACGTAACCCCAACCCCTGTACATATGCCCCGAATAAAAATCATTAAGACAACATATCTGTCTGTCCTGGAGTCTGTACAGGGGAATGCATGAGGGAGCCAGCAACAGACCACAGTTGTGGCCACTGCCAGGGAGGTGGGTGCAAGGCAGGGCCAGCAGCTCACACCTGTGCCCAATCAAACAGGTGCAACCTGGTGGGCACGGCCAAAGGCACGGATCAAGGGGCACGGACTGCCAGGCACTGGAAGGGATAGAGGGGAGGAATGGAACCGTTCCCTGCAGAGACCCGGTAACCACCTTGAACAGGATGGAGAGGCATAAGGTAACAGGGATGATGGATGATGAGGTGGGACATCACGCCATCTCCAGCCCATCCCCACCAAAAGGTGGTGGTCATGGCGAGTGGCTCCCAAGAGGGACCAAGGGCTACCAACACCCTGCCCACGACAGTCAGCCATTGCCACCAGGACAGGTCAGGGCACACAACAGGGTGCCATACAGCGCTGTTAGAATGGTGTGTGAGAGCACACACATCACCATGGCAAATTGGGCCCAGTACAGGGGATAGCAGACAAGAGGTCCTACAGGGTGTCCATAGAACAAGATGGTTGGGTGTAATAACAGGCAGCCCTGCCATGACATGGGAGATCCTGGAACCACAGCGGCACTACATTGGCACTACATTGGCCAATGCACCTCATCTTGAGCAGGCTGAAGGTCCTCTCCACCACACACCTCACAGAGGTCAGGCGCTCATTGAAGAGCACCCAATCAGGGGGTGCGGGCAACAGGACAGGACCTCATCAGCCATAGGGTCAGTGGGTAGGGGGGATCCCTTATGACAACCGGAGCCATGGAGACACCCTCAATCCTCCTGAACATGTTCGGGACTATCTCCCCATCAAACATCCTGGCAAAGAATGGGGAGGAGCGCAGGATCCAAGCATCTTGGCTCCTCCCCCAAACAGCCTGTGTACACATCGATGAACAGGCATCAGTGGTCAACGACAGCCTGCAGGTTCACAGGTAACGCTTGCTTCCTGTTCAGGTAATTGATCTTGGCGTTGGGGGGGGATATTGGGATGTGGGTGCTATCAATGGCTCTGATGCAATGTGGGAAGCCCATCGCCTCAAAGGCCTGGATCACTACCTCCGGGTCCCGGAGCTGGATGACCTGCTCCAAGAGCAAATTGACTAAGAGGTCACTGACATCGTGGAGTGCCCTGTTCACAGTCGGTCTCCCCACGCCGAACTGCTCACCCACGCTCCTGCAAGAATCGGAGGTTGCTAGGCGTCACACTGCCATCGCAACCCGCATACCTGGGGGTAGGGGGTAGCACATGTTGGTTTCATTCCTGTGGAGGTGAGGGCCGAGGATGTCGGTGATCTGGGTCAGCAGGGAGCGGGTCATCCAGAAGTGAATGATCCACTCATCGTCGGTCCAGGTTGCAAGCATGTTTTCCCACCAGTCATTGTTCTGTGACCGTGTTCAGGTCATCTGTTGCGTGGGTAGGGTTACCCAACGCCCATACATGTTGAGGGGCAACCTGGAGAGGACAAGGCGGATGTGGTGCCATGTTCAGTCCCCACCATCGCTTGGCTCCTGGCCTTGATCCTCCATGACCATTGAACCATTGCCACGTGGTGCAGGTTGGATGGCTGCTCTCTGGGTATACCAGTGAGGGGCTGGGCACAGGATGTCAGCCATTTGTTCGAACACCAGCACCAGGATGCTGAAACATGCTGCCAGTATGGCGATCAGGTCAGCCTGTACGTGCAGGGTGCCCACTACGGGCATCATGCTCCCACCACCATGACCACTCCCCATGAACCCAACTTAGCACCCAGTGATGGCCCACCAGCCCCCACCGTGAACCCCACCCTATGCTTGGGTACACTGATTCCGCTATTAGCCCTATGCTATCATCCCTCACTCACTCGCCCTCACCCGCAGACACCACTCCACACCCTCAACACCGCTCCAACACACACCCCACGATCACACACCCTTCCACGCCTCTTTCACTCTCCACACGTCCCCTCTTCACTCCCTCCGCTCCCTCTATCGCTCTCACTGCACTCTCTCCGCTCCACAACCACCACAACCAACACACCATACCCTGGGAGTCAATCCGGTTCTCTTATGTAGCCGGGTGATGGGTAGCTGGGTCTCAGTGATTGGTGCAGCACTTTGGGTGCAGACTGCACACCTGTCCATGGTCTCCAAGGTGCTTCCCTGTGCACTGGGTGCCCGCTGTATGCTAGGTCACTGCATCGGCCATCAGCGGGCACCCATACCGGTTACATCAGATCACCTTGCCAGATCACCCCTACCACGTGCCCTCGAAGCTGTTGGAGCTGCTGCACCATATGGTGGGCGTGTGATATGCCTCATGGGTCCCCCGTTCCCCGGGACGGCTGTTGTCAGGTACGCAGCCATCCTGCTATGCTGTAAACAGCAAAGGTAGCCCCTTGATGGTTTCCTATCCCTTCCTCCCCCAGGCCCTGTGCATCCTCCCTGCACCTTATCGAGCAGGGATGGGTCCGCCTGTGTGTGGAATAGTGGTTCTCAGACCTGCCGAGCCCAGGCGATATCAGCTGTCCAAGGTCACCCTCCAGAGAGCTGCCAGCTGAGACCCCATCTGCACTCAGGCCATATCCAGTCGTGGAATGGACCATGGAACCGATTGCTTGGTAGGGGAGGAGTGGCCGGTGTGTGCCCCCATGCTGCTGGGAACCCTGTGGCAGTGCAGTGATGTCCAGCTGTTAGTGAGCGACACACACCCCCTTCCATGGGTGATGGTTTCAATCTCCTGTCCCATTACATGTGGCTGTTGGGGCACCCCTTTGGGGGTGTGGAGTTCGGATGTTGGAACAGCTGCTGCCACAGGGCACCCCCTCCTGTTCCGCTTCATGGTGGATGCCATGGCTGTGGCTACTGCAGGGACCTCTTCACCTTGTTCAGGGGCCATTGTATTCCAAGCGCCTGGCATCTGCACTGTGATTTGGCTGTTGCTGCAACCTTCACTGTGGATCCCCCCTCCCCATGATGGACCGGTGCTATTACTCCCCCTTGGCCATGCTGATTGCTTTCTTTCACCTGCATGACCCATCCACCTCCCTATGTGTCTACTGCGGTGTGTTCCATGGGTCTACCTGCAGCCGCTTTTCTGCCAAGTCTGACTGCCACACCCTTGGACCCTGTCGACCGGTTGTACCAGGGGCGGCTGGTGGGTGTTGAGGTTGGAGGGGCCGGCGGGCCAGTGGGAGGAGCCAGGGCAATGGTAGGTGGAGCAATTATGGCAGATGAAGCAAGGGACATACATAAGAAGCAGCTAGCTATTTGTGTACGTTATGTTGTTCCAGCAGAAGGTTCTGTAAAGGAACGTTTTCTGGCTGTACGTGACTTAAAATCATTTACTGCAGAGTCAATCACTGAATCAATACAGCATTGCCTAAGAGAAAATGGTTTAGAGGATATTCACAAACCTATTATGTTGCTTCAGTTATGAGTGGAGCAACAGGTGGTGTACAAGCTAAATTTTTGCAATATCACCCAGAAGCAATCTATGTCCACTGTTATGCACATCCGCTCAACTTGGTATTATGTCACACTTGCAAAGCAGTTACAGAAGTTACTAAATTTTTTGGCACATTGGAAGATTTGTATACCTTCTTTAGTAGTTCCC
>QEPC01002403.1:5526416-5541500 GCA_003113815.1 Sphenodon punctatus | reverse complement strand
GGGGGGGAGGGGAGGGATATCTTAGCTGCTGGCTCCGGCGCGGTCCCCGTTGTCCACCACGGGCTACAGCGGGGGGGGGGGGAATTTAGGGATTTTTAAAAAATTGCCCACATGTCCTGCTCTCCTCCATGGAGGCAGGATGCATGGGCAATGTAAAAAAATCTTTAAAAACAAATACAAAAACCCTGTTCCCTGACTTGCTGCTTCCCCATCCCCCCTGCTGCTCTGAGCAGCAGATTGGGGGGGGAAGCTGCAAGGGGCAGCAGCAGGGAAGTGGCTGGGCTGGAGGCGCGACATTGGAGAGCTCCAACAGCGCGCTGGCAGCCATGTTGAGCATGTGAGGCAGGGAGTAGCGTGCATGCGCACTGCTCCCTGCCTCAGTCCCCCGACCCTAGGGATTTTGTCAGGGCTGTTTCAGCAAATGTCCTGGCAAGAGTCTTCCATGCGCCCATAGGGCTCAATGGAAAGGCTAGCCCCTCCCTCCACAGCACGTCCTATACGTGCTGTGGACGGTGGGGTTCAGCCACCCAAATCGTGTTTTTCATAGAAAACGCAGTTTGGACTTAATCTTTTTGTCCCTTGCAGGACCCACTCCTCAGGAGCGGAACCCAGAAGGGAGAACTGACAGCGCCGGAGGCTTGCAGCAGCCTCTGACTTTGGTTCAGAGGGTGCTCCGGTCCGGAGCAGCCTGTGAAGCAAAGTCAGAGGCTGCTGCAGTGCTGTCAGATGCTGCAGCAGCGGGGTTTTTTTAAAAATCAGCGGCGGCTGGCCCTCAGCAGCGCTTGGGGGGCAGTGCCCCAAATGTCCTAGGTGGCCAGCTGCCACTGGGTTGTACTGCTCCTTCCGTGCACCCTGCAGTGCTCCTCCCTGTCCCTGGCATCTGCTATCCCTGGCAAGTGTAGCATCATATAGGTCCCTGTGCCAATAAAGGTTGGCCTTGCATAGTTGCCTCTATTCTCTCGTTGTGTCTGTGGGTCCGTCCCCCTGACTACTGTAGGTGCTGGTGTCATGGGTATGGTTTGTGGGGGTCAGGCCTTGGGGGGAGCGGAGTGTTGTTAGGGCGGTATGGTTGCTCAATGGTGGCACCTTGCCATCAGCATGCTGGGCTATCTGTACCAGGGGAAGGGGGGGAACTCAGAGTTCTGGTGCTGTGTGGTGCCCATGCACCTTGCGGGCTCTTGCAGCTTATGGTTCTTCTTTGCTGGGTGTTACTGGGCTGCAGGGCCCTGCCTTTCACTCTCATAATCTGTCTTGGGGGTTAGGGGTCCATGACTGGTGGGGTCATGGGGGTGTGGATGGGCACTGTGCTGTCCTGTCGGGGTTGCCCATGCACCCCTGCGCATACATATGGGGGGTGGTTCCTAGTTCTGACAGGTGGGATATTACATTGTATGGGCTCTTGGCTCTCTAGTGTGTGCTCCCTGCATGGTCTGTCCCTTCCCGCCCTGTTCTGGCTCTCCCTAGCTGTGTTCCCCTGGCTCTGTGAGCCCCGTGGCATATTTCAGGTCTTTGCTGTCTCCCGCAGCAGCCTTGTGTGCGGCCGGCCGTGCATTGGGACTGTGTGATTGTGCATGGCTCCAGGTGCCCGCTGTCATCGCCCTCTGTACTACGTCTCTGTGGTCTGTCCCTAGCTGCCTCTGACCCACCCCCTCTCAGGCGATTTTGTGTGCAGGGCAGGGTCCTTCTATCTCTCCATGTGCTACTGTCCGTTCCTATTGGCCTGGCCTCGCTCTGGTTCTGACCCTGTGATGTGCTGTGTCTACTGCCCCCTATCAGTTCCCCATTCCTACTCTTGCAGCCATGGAGGGGCACCGTGACCGGAGGGCTCCTGACCGTGAGTCTGGGTGGCCCTCTGGTTGCAATCCACCTCCCTGTGTGCTCCCTTGGGCTCTGCTACTGGGGTGGTGGTTGGGAGGACCCGGTGGGAATGGTTGGGCTGTTGTGAGCTTTTGGGTGGTGACCAGGGCGCTCCCCCCTGCCGCTGCCGGCTCCCCATCCCCATCTCCCACTTCCTCTTCCCTTCTAGCTTCTGTGATTGTGTTTCTGATGGTGCTGTAGCTGCGGGAGATGGCTGGTCAGCTCCAGCAGGTGGCTGTTGAGCTCCGTGCTGGGGCCCGGGTCTACCAGGAGATCCATGCACTACCCCCGCGTGTGTGTCTCCCCCCTCCCCTTGGTATGTGTGGACTCCCTGGATGTTGCGGCCCGTGTGCTGCCCTACTGGTGCACTCCCGCTCCTTCTCTCCTTTTCTCTCCTTTAGTGCAGGCGATGATTAATGAGCGGACCAGGGAGCAGGAAGAGGTGGTACAGGTGGTCCTGCATGTGTTGCAGCGGGTACACCTCTTGGGCCATGCCCAGGTGGATCGCTGAAGCCGGTTCCGGGGTCATTGGCCCTACTGAAGGCTTGGATCTGCACCGCCCCACCTTGTAGCCACTCAGTGTTGGTGTTTGCTGTTTGACGTGAGCCTGTTGCTCTAGTTGGTTTATGAATAAAGTTTGATTTGCTTGGTTCCCCCTGATGTCTGTGTTCTTCTTCCCTCTGTTGTACCCCTCTCTGCAGGCTGTGTCTGGTTGGTGTGGAGTGGTTGTCTGGCAGGGCATGGGTCCTTTTCTCTGTGTCCCCCCTCTCCCTGTGGTTGTGCTTTGTATTGTGGGTCCTCTTTGGCTTGGCCCCTTGGTATCCTGTGATCTGGGTCGTACCCCCTTCGCTGTTTGCGTGAGTTCCCATGTGTCCCCCCCCCCTGCTGTGGTGTGGGGCTCATCCTGAGCCCTGAATATCCCTGCCCCATTCTTGTTGGGCTACTGCTGTGTTGCAGCCACCTTGTGTTTTTTGGGAGGTGCCTGTATACTTTGTGCCTTGTGATCCTGACTCTGGCTCCCTCAACCCAACTGTCCTGTTCCTGGCCTGTTATTCCTGGGTTGGGGGGTTCTGTGGGTGGTGGTCCATGCCAGGGGGGCTTGGTGTGGTCCCCACCTATGTCTGGACTCGCCTGTTCTTCCCGGTGATTGTGCTCGGTCCCAGCCCCTTTCTGCCTCATCCTGCAGGGTTTCCCTGAGTGCTTGCATGCACTGTGGTGTGCGGGTGTGGTCTGCGTTCCAAGGGGTCTGTGGTGCCAGGCTGTGTGGCCTGTGTCTTGGGGCTTGACCAGGGCTGCTTCTTTGTATCTGTTGACATTCTGGCTCCCTCCTCCCCCACCCGCTCAGAGTCTGGCAGTGTAGGGGCGGGGCCGTGTGCCGTGTGCCGTGGCTTCATTTGCCCTCTCTCAGCCAGGTTGTCATGTCACTGTACTGAGCATGGTTTACCCTCTGTTTGGTGTATGGGCGGTCCGTGTAAATATCATGGGTGTTTGCTCGGTGTGGCCCTGGGTGTGTGTGTGCCTGATGAGCGTGTGCCTGCCCATCCCCTTCTGTCCCACAGCCCCCCATGGCGGTGTCCGTGTAAACGTCTCCCTGCTCGGCGCCCATGGGTATTTGGTGGGTGTGCTCACCCATCTCCACCCACCTCCACCCATTGTGCCCATCCATGTAAAAATGGCCAAAGTAGCGTAGTGTTATCTTTTATTGGACCAATTCCTGTTGATGGACCCAAAACTCTAGGGTAAATATCATCTGGTCCCATGATTTGTTACTATTTAGTCTGTCAATTTGCTGTAGAATCTCTTCCAGAGCCACATTGATTTGTGACAGCTCTTCCAATTCATCATCTACAAAGAACAGTTCTGGCATGGGTATCTCCCCAACATCCTCTGGAGTGAAGACCGAGGCAAAGAATTTATTCAGCTTCTCTGCAATGGCCTTATCCCCCCAAGTGCCCCTTTCACCCCCTGATCATCTGATGGCCCAACTGACTCTCTAGCAGGCTTCTTGCTTCTGATGTACTTTAAAAAGTTTTTATTAGTATTTTTTTGCCTCTTTAGCAAGCATATCTTCAAATTCTCCCTTAGCCTGTCTTATTTTAAATAAAATAAATAAATAAATAAATAAAAAATTAGGGTTTTACATATAATTTGCCAGTGCATATTTTGCTCTTTCCTATATTTACCTCATTAGGACTAGCTTTCTATTTTTTAAAATGATGCCTTTCTGGCTCTAATAGCTTCCTTCACCTCACCATTTAGCCACACTGGCAAATGTTTGGTCCTCTTGTTATCTTTTTTTAAAACTGGAATACATTTAATCTGGTCTTCCAAGATGGTGTTTTTAAATAGTCTCCACTCAATCCTCGCAATGGCTCCTTTTTGTTTCCTTCTAACTAGTTTCTTCATTTTAGAATAGTCCCTTTCTAAAATTAAATGTTACTGCAGTAGATTTGTTTATCATTCTCCCTCCAGTAATTATGTTAAATATGATTATATTATGATCATTATTGCCAAGTAACTCCACCACCATTACCCCTTGCAGCAATACCTGCACTCCATTTAGGACTAGACCTAAAGTAGCTCCTCCTCTCGTTGGTTTCAGGACCAGCTGCTCCAAGAAGCAGTCATTTCTGGCATCTAGAAACTTTACCTCCATATCATGCCCCAAGGAGACATTCACCCAGTCAATATTGTTGGTTGTTGTGGGATCAGTTTCAGTGGGTATCGCCTGCTGACGCGGCGGAGGTCCTTGGGACAGTGCTGGCCGTTTGTTGTGAATTAGATCTGTGCCCGTCCTGGCTGGTGAAGGCCAGCCGGGAGACATTAGGGCTGTTGCTGGTAGGGGGGGTCAATGCCTCCCTTAGGGAGGGCAGAGTGCCGAACTGTCTCAAAGAGGCGGCGGTGCAGTCTCTGCTCAAGAAACCATTTTTGGACGTCGACTCCCTGGCCAGCTATCGGACAGTCTCTAACCTTCCCTTTTTAGGGAAGGTTATTGAATGGGTGGTGGCCTGGCAATTACAGGGGCATCTGGACTGGGTTGGTTTTCTAGATCCCTCGCAGTCTGGCTTTTGCCCTGGGTTTGGTGCGGAGACTGCACTTGTGACCTTGGTTGATGACCTACGCCGTGAATTGGATCAGGGCAGATCGTCTGTTTTGATCTTATTGGATCTGTCGGCAGCATTTGATACCGTTAATCACTAGATGTTGGTGACAAGGTTGTGGGACCGGGCTGGGGTGAATGGGATTGTTCTTGAATGGTTCCTCTCATTCCTGGCCAGGAGAACTCAGTGGGTGGTTCTCAGGGAATGTACGTCATCTTCCCGGAACCTCACCTGTGGAGTCCCGCAGGGTTCTATTCTGTCCCCTCTCCTGTTCAACATGTATATTTGACATGTGATGTCATCAGTATGCCGATGATACACAACTCTACCTCTTGTTTTCTGGAGACCCAGGCCCAGCAGTCTCGGTGCTTGCCCGGTTCTTGGCAGCTGTGGGGGACTGGATGAGGGCGAGCCATCTGAGGCTGAATCCTGACAAGACGGAGGTGATGTTGGTGGGTAGGGCTGAGGGGGTGATGGCTCCCATCATTGACGGGGTCTACCCCCCTTTGGCTGCTCAGGTTCGTAAGTCTGGGGGATGCTCCTTGACCCGCAGCTCCGCCTGGATTGTCAGGTGGAGACTGTGGTGAGGGGAGCATTTCGTCAATTACATCTAGTGTGACGGCTGCGGCCGTGTCTCAGACTTAGATCTGGTCACCATCATCCATGCCTTCATTACCTCTCGACTGGACTCCTGTAATGCACTCTACGTGGGGCTACCCTTGAGGACGGTCTGGAGGCTGCCTTTTAGCCTTCTGTTTTCAGATATTTTAATATTTTAAATGTTTGTAGTATTCTAAAAGGATTTTATATTTTTTGACCATTTGTGTTGTTCGCTGCCCTGCGCTGCCAGTGTGCAGGAGGGTGTGGGATATAAATGTTTGTAATAATAATAATAATAATAATAATAATAATAATAATAGGGTAACTGGAATCACCCATTATTATTATGTGTGGCAGTAGCAGAGGAGACTCTGTGAGGTCCCCCTCCAACCTGTATCCCATCCACTGTTGCATCCCCTCCTCCCACTTGTTCTGGCCATCTGTGCCACTGAGGTCTGGATATGGGTTAAGGAGAGAAGGGATGTGGCTTTTTGTAGCTTCCCTGTCTCTCTGGTTAAAAACACACACCACCATGATGGCCTGGGACAGAATCCATGGGGGACATGGTCTGGGCTGTGTCAGGGCACCAATCATACGTGGGCACAGCCAGGTCACTGTCATGCCACCTGCGCAGCACGGAGAGGGCCACAACAGATGTGCGGGCATCTGGTCCGGCTTCCACGCTGCTCCCAGTGCCCCACCCCTTTCTATGACAGGCAGCCAATGATGGACAGCCATGGCGGATCCCAATGCGGGCTAGGTCATGGTGGGCCACAACAGATTTACTGGCCTCCTTTGGCCCAGTTGGATGGGCCTTAGCTCAGGCTGTGACTTTGGGGGTTTCCCGGATTGAGAGCCCAGGCTAGCTGCCAAAATGACCCGGGGCAATCCTGGGTCAACATCTGGCAGCATGAAAAACAGTCCAAAAAAAAAAAAAAAAGGCAGGCCACAGTGCGCCACTATCACGTTTGGTTTTACCCTGTTTCCTGCTGCTTCTGGCCACTTCCCTGATGCTACTATCACCAGGATTGACCAATTATGCTATTGCCACCTGACCCAGCCACTCCTGGTTCTGGATTGTTTAAGACAGGTACTGGATTTCTTAAAAATATTTTGCTGGGTGTTGCTCACAAAAAATTGAGAATCGCTGATCTAAAGAATATGGACAAAATGTAATAAAATTGGCATTCCCTTCTCTGGTTGTAATTAGCTAAGAGGCTTGCAGACTGGATAAGCATTTATAATTTTATACCGTGGTTCTGCTGATTTTACCATTTACAACCATACAGATTTTGACTAGTCACAATAATTGTATGGAATAACAGGGTTTGGGGAATGGAAGTGGTTTTAATTTATTTTATACTGTTTAATATTTTTGTTGAATTTTATATTTTTGCATTTTTTAATATTTTCCTGGCCCTGCAGGAAAGGACGGGATACAAATCAAAATAAATTTCCCCTCCAGCTCTCAAGCACATGATATTCCTATTACAGTAGAAAACACTTTCTGGTTCCCCAAATTTTGCCACCGTGATCCCATTTTGAGACAGATGTAACTCCACGACCCAAGAGAGCAACGAAGATATGCAAGCAGGAAAGCATGCAAGCAAGTGAAGGCTCTACAATTACACAACACTGCATGCAAAATACATCAATTAGGATCTCAACCCAATCTTCAGGTGATGCAAACCTATCTTATCCATGTACAGTTCTTTAATCCAAGCAAAGTCATGGTTTCCTAAAGTGCATGGAAAACAGAGTTTTTCCTGCATTATGGGAGACTGCAGCTCTTGTGTGCAGATAATGAAACCTGCCAATCAATAGAGCCTATTCTACACACACACACACATCCAAAAGTATTTTATTAATCTAAGGCCAATGGACAATTTCTATAGGATTAGGGGAAGGGCTTGGCCTTTGGCTAAAGCATGGGTGGGGAAGCTTTTCCCTCCCAGGGGCCACTTTGAAAATTAGTACAAGCTCCAACGGCCACTTGAAAGTTGGGGGTGGGAATCCTTAAGGCGTACCCTCATGAAGAGGAGGGTTCAGATCATGGATCAGAACCATGGATGTCACCCGTCTTTGAGTGCAAGCCTTCACCTCTGCTCCCTTATTATGAGCTCACTCTTTCAGGGTACAAACTAGATCCAGGGGCCAGATCCAGGAACTGGAAAAGAGCCAAATAAAAACTAGCCATGGTTTTTTTTATTGCTTTTGGCCCACAGGCCTGAAGTTCCTAACCTCTGAGCTAAAGTCATGCCAGAGGAGTGCAATACACTTGGACTTCTTTTGAAAATAAGACCTTATAAGGACATAGACTTGTTTATTCACTAAAGAGTGCCTGGGCTGTACAAGAGACAAAACAAATGTTTTTCCAAGTGAGTCAAGGCTGCACTCTTTATGAGGGTTTTGTTGAAAGGACTTATGGAACATTCCAGAGTTATCAGCAGGCCAGGGGTAACCATGGAGACATGGGTGTAAATATAGTGGGGAGAATGAGATACACATCTCCCGTGAAGTTCAAAGGGGAGGGGTTTATGTGGGCCAAGGGGATCCACATCCCCCTCACACAGGTGTAGCGCCCATAGGACAAGGTGGGGCAGTTGCCCTTGGGGGCCCACCCTAGCTTTGTGGAGTGGCTGCAGCAGGCTTTAGGAGGTGCAGGGGGGCCCAATAACATGCCTTGCCCCAGGACCCAAAAATCCTAGCTACGCCACTACCCCCACAAATTTTAGCCCAAAGTTATGGCACGTATATGTGCCTGCCTCTGACTTGGCTGGCACTGTTGGGAGAGAGGTGGAAGCTTTGCCTCACAAATATCTAGTGGCTTCAGCTCCCCAGTCTTCATCCTGTAATTTAATTTTATTTATTTATTTATTTATTTATTTATAACGAAATTTATATGACACCCCCTCCTGCCTCAGGCATCTTGGGGCGGCTCACAACATCTTAAAAACATTTTAAACATTAAAATAAACAGTAATAATAACAATTAAAAACAATATAAAACCCCATCCCCATCTACCCTAACCCAACCTACCCACCCCATCTCCCTCAGGAAAGACCTGGTGGAACAGCCAGGTCTTACATTGTCTACAGAAAGAGTGGAGGTCGACAGCCAAGTGAACCTCCAATGGGAGGAAGTTCCACAGTCGCAGTGCAGCCACAGAGAATGCCCTCCTCATAGTAGACACCCGGGAAACCTGGGGGACTCTGAGGAGGGTGCCCCCAGCCGACCACAGGGGCTGATCCAGGACCCAGAGGGTGAGGTGGTTCTGCAGATAGGCAGGGCCCAAGCTGTTTAGGACTTTAGAGGTCAACACCAACACCTTGAATTGGGCCTGGAAACCTATCGTCAGCCAGTGCAGAGAGCGAACCACCAGTATAATATGCTCGCGTCGGCCCGTCCCAGTCAGGAGATGGGCCGCCACATTCTGCACCAACTGCAGCTTCCAAGTCAGCACCAAGGGTAGCCCCATGTACAGCGCGTTGCAGTAATCCAGTCCCAAGGTAATAAAAGCATGGATGACTGTGGCCAGATCCAAGTCCAAGACATATGGCCTAAGCCGACACGCCCGATGTATCTGGCGAAATGTCTCCTTCGCCACAGCCACCACCTGGACATCCAGGTGGAGCTGTAGGTCCAGGAGCACCCCCAGTCTCCAGACCTGAGAAACCAGGGGGAGACGGACCCCATCAATGATGGGGACCACCACCATCCCGGCCCTCCCCACAACCATCACCTCCATCTTGTCAGGATTTAGCTTCAGGTGGCTCGCCCTCATCCAATCCCCCACAGCGGACAAACACCGGGTAAGTACCGAGACTGCCGTGTCTGAGTTGGAGGAAAATGAGAGATATAGCTGGGTGTCATCAGCATATTGACCACATCTCACTCCATACTCCCTAACAACCTCCCCCAAAGGCTGCATGTACACATTGAACAAGAGAAGGGATAAGATGGAACCCTGTGGTACCCCACATGTGAAGGCCCGGGGGGAAGATGAAAACTCCCCCAGCACCACACGCTGGGTGCTCCCAGCCAGGAAAGAGCAGAACCATTCAAGAACAGTCCCGCCAATCCCTGCCCGGTCTCACAGCTCAGTCACCAACAACTCATGATCAACAGTATCAAATGCAGCTGAGAGAACTAACAGGATCAGCAGGGTCGAACGCCCCCAGTCCAACTCATGGGAGAGGTCGTCGGCCAAGGCCACAAGCGCAGTCTCCGTGCCATAACCCAGATGAGCGATTGAGAAAGTTAACCCGGTCCAAATGCCCCTGAAGCTGCTGAGCCATCACCCTTCAATAA
The DNA here is from genome assembly GCA_003113815.1 of Sphenodon punctatus. Lineage (NCBI taxonomy): Eukaryota > Metazoa > Chordata > Lepidosauria > Sphenodontia > Sphenodontidae > Sphenodon > Sphenodon punctatus. Next base: position 5,531,630 of record QEPC01002403.1, on the reverse strand, counting down.
CCTTCCCTAAAAAGGGAAGATTAGAGACTGGCCAATAACTGGCAAGGGTATCAACGTCCAGAGATGGTTTGTTGAGCAGGGGCTGCACCACCGCCTCCTTGAGACAGCCTGGCACCCTGCCCTCCCCAAGGGAGCTGTTTACTATCCCCGCCAGCAATGGCACCAATGTCTCCCGGCTAGCCTTAACCAGCCAGGATGGGCATGGATCTAATACACATTTGGTGGCTTATAGGAATTGGTTGGGAGGAAGGACTTTGGGGGAGACTAGTCATGTGAAGGAGTTTGGTTGAATGGGGGGGGCTCTACCTGTGTGAGAGGCAAGAATATGGGGGGATGGTATGGTGTGAAAAAGCTTCAGATTTGGACATTTATATTATGTGATTTATTTATATTGGGTTAATTTGTTATTGTTGATGCATCCCAGAATGAGACAAGGACAACAGTCACATGGGGTTTTAACGGCTGCACTCTTTACTCAAATTAAATCAACTAGGTAGAGTAATTGCCAATGGCAATTAGAGTCTATTTCAATGATCATTAACACAGTTAACCACAACTGTCAGGGGAACTGACTTTGATGTACCCTCAAGTGCCAGCCCCCAGTTCCTCAGTAAACTGAGCCTCTCCTTCCAGCCCACGACGTGGGCAAGGGAGGCGTACCTTACCAGTCAAGGACCAGAGTAAGGAGTCGGGTGCCTGAAAGGCCCGGGGGACCCAGTGCTAGTCGTCCCTGCTTCTGAGTCATCTCTTATGGAGATGACTCCCAATTTACTATGTCACTCTGTAACAAGAATAACATAACAGTACTGGTCCCCTGCAAAGAGTGCAACAATTTTATATATACAGCAAATGAAACACCCTGGCTGGTGACCAACAGTGAATCAAATCCACTTAGCACTGTGGGAAAGGCGAAAACCAGGAATCCCATGACCAATCTGAGGTTCCCACAAAAATTCCTTCTCAGCCTCAAAACAGGTGACCAGCTGGTGCCCAGTGCCCACAGTGCTGGAAAGAAAGAGTGGGTGGGTGGGTGCTGCTTGAACTGCTCCCGCCTTGCAAGCGAAGCTGAGAACTCACGCCGGCCTTATAGTCAGCTCTTCCAGTCTCACCTCGCGAGACCTCATTCGTGCCCTTCAGCCTTGTTGCCCTAGCAACCTGCACCTTTTCTCCGGTCACAGTCAGTGACCCTGAGAACACTACAGTAGCTTGCAGCTACACTGCTGGCCAAGCCCCTGGGTCCTTGTTCCTTCCTTTAAGGGGAGCATGACAAGTGGTCCATTTGCTGCCAACTAGGCAGGCAAAGGGCTGTTTTATCATTATGAGCCACTCTGAGCCTTTTGGGGACAGGGCAGCATATAAATCGAAATAATAATAAATAAATAAATAAAACATAATTACTGTATAACAGAAAATAATTCTTGCTTTACAAATGTTAGTGGACATGGACATAAAAACAACCAAGATATACATATTCTCTTATGAGGTAAATATATCATTTGCTCTCTCCACTAAATTTAGTAGGGGTGCAAGTTCTCATAGAATGATAGCAAACAGCCTTCTAAAATCTGAGGCCAAGTTATCATTACTTTTGCATATGCTGATCTGTATAGTAAGACCAGATTATTGCTTACAGCAATTACATCTGCCCAAAATAAGATGCAATGCAGGAATAAAATCCCACCATCAGTGAACAGAGACAGCTGGTCTGCTTTGCCCAGAGTTAGATGGAAGGCAGTGGAGAATAAGGCCCTGCCTACTGCCCAGGAATAGAGTTGGCACATAAAATACACTCTGTGGTAAACAATTAGCATTCTGTAAGCTGATCTTCTAAAGTAAAGACAAAAAATCTTGCAAAGGTAAATAATTTACTTCAATAATACTCTACTCATGGTTAAATACCTTGTTTTTGCCTTGTGTTCTGTACGACACTGCCAACTGCGGGGACCAACTGTACTTATCAGCAAAACCAAACAAAGCCTTACAAACCAGATAGGAAAGAATCAGCAATAACAGACTATTGCAGTCATATCTCTGTGACATTAGCTGGCTAATAATCACCCATCCAACTGAGTCCTCAGAGTTTTGCCATTCTGCTCTTTGCCCCTGTTGTAGTTTTTTCAAGTAAGTGAAAATCTGCAGATTATACAAGAGATAACTTTATAAACTGGCTCTCAGGGGAGGAAAAGCAGCTGTTCTTTTATCTGGAAAGGATCCCCAGGATCCCTGAGAATAGAGCTGAGAGAGTAGGATTTCATACCCTCCAACAGTATCTTTTTTGGCCCGTACAGTAATGAGTTTTGTTATCTTGTTCCACCTCTCAACAGCGTACGTTTGCAGCAAGTTCAGCAGACAAAGGGGTCATTAGCACCTCATTAATCACACTGCCCACTTTTTTGAATGCACTAGTTACCCACATGGGGCACATAGCAAAAAGTCAATCCCATGTCAGTGACTCATTGACAAAACCACTGGTTCTACAATGGGCAGCAGCCACTTCTCCAAGAGTAGCCACTCCATCTCTGATCTCAGTCATCGTCGCGCCACGGCAACCCGCTCGTATAAAAGCAGCCCAAGTTACTGCCTGCTTGTATATACCTGTCCCTCGTTTACTCAGTCTATATCGTTCTGACATGTTACATGCCTGAGGAAGGGCCCTGTGTGGTCCAAAAGCTTGCACAATCTCATCAACAGAATTTGGTCCAATAAAAGATATCATCTGAACTCCTTTGCCTACATCTCCATCAAGACATTCAACAGAAAAAAAATCACTGGGTGCAGAGAGAGATTTATGAACAAGTACATAAAAAGCCTGATGAAGATCTAACCGGTAGGCAGAAAATTCTCTCATATCAAACAGGAACTAAAAATTGGAATTCCTAATGTGCATGGAATAAACCCACCAGCACCTCCCTTTGCTTTTAAATGTGGTATATTTACAGTCATGCTTCCACCCGGTCAGGAAGACTCCTCCCCCACAAACAGCCCTTGACAAATATCAGAAGAGGTCAGGGGCATGCTGCTTATTTTCCTTTCTGGCTGGGGTTAAGATAATAAGTCCCTGTAGACAGGGTCATTTATTTCCAGCCACAGCTTGTTTTTGGTCCAGTGTCCCTCTTCCTTGGGGCATTTCCAGGTTTGCTTGCTGACTTACTTTAGGGCCTCTGACTTGAGACATCATAACAAGCAGGTTAACTAAGGATGCAAATCCTCCATCCATTAAAATTAACAGGAGCAGAGTCACTGACTTGAACGACAGAGGATTACACCCAAATTTGTCTTTTACTATAGGGGTATCATAACCCATGATGTTGTTCTGAGACTTCTCCCTTTGCCAGTGATTATTGATCTTACCATAAACATTTCAAACCATCCATTCTTGAGGAGAAATTGAATGTTCCATTCTCGAGAGGTGCATAAATCAGAAATTTTGTGGATCGATAGCATTTCTAATCAAATCTTGAGCTTCTCAAACTTTTGCTCAAGACCACATCTAGTTTTAGGGTGTTTTTAAACGAGCAAGGCTTGAGGCGGGGTCCATGGCTGCTGAGTGGAATGGCTGTGGGGTGTCCATGCACTAGGAGTGACTAGTGGGGAGTGACTCTAACGAGTGGCTCCCGGGGTGGCCACCGCGCCCATGCAGGCAGCCTCCACGCACTCCCACCATGTACTGACCCTGCAAACAACTCACACAGGCAGCCAGTCTCCCTTCCCCCCTCCCTCCCCCCAGTCCAGGGCAGCTGCTTGCCCTCTGTCGTGACACACAGCCCTGGACACCATGGAAACATGCAGCCACAGCAGCCAGTAACCCCTTCCTGCCCAGGAGCTGGTGCAGCTGCTGGCAGTGGCAGTCCTGGGCAACAGAGGCACATACAGGGGCATGGGGGTGGGGGGAAAGGACATGCAGGAAGCTGCTGTCCAAGCTGCTGTTCTCCATGGCGTTGGCTCTTCTCTCATGCGTTGAGGGGAGTTTGTTGTGCTTTGAGCCACCATGGTGATGTTTTTTGTGCGCATGTCCTTTAAGAGCTCCCCAGAGAGCTCCCGGCAGGGCTGTGGGAAGGACCAAGGAGGTGGCCAGCCACATACCTGTTCATATGGGCAGGGGATGCATGGGCACCTGTCCCTACACACTGTTTTGGCTTGCCCCGCATGGTCCACTCCAGCTTTTTCAGTAGTGTCCTGTGAGTGGCCATGAGTAGTTGCTGCATAGGTCATGGGAGCACGCATCCCCATGCAGCACCTTCAGACAAGCAGTTGGATGCATGGTTAATTGGTGTAAGCATCTTGTTTAAAAACACCCTTTGTTTCCAAGAATTTCTGAATTTCCCCACCCAGACAAAATAGAGGCATGGGGGCTGGAGGGAAGGGGAATGGGAAAAGTCCTGGTTTCCAACTGATTCACTGGATTGTTAAATGAAACCAGTATGACTTTGAGTAGCCAACATAGCCTTGTGGAAAAGGTGATGGACGTGGACCTGGGAGACCAGGGTTTAAATCCCATCTTAGCCATGAAATCACTAGGTGACCTTAGGCAAGTCACTGTGTCTCAGTCTCTGATCCTCATCTGTAAAATGGAGCTAATAATAACTTGCCACCCAAGGTGGTTGTGAGGGTAAGCTAGATAAGGATTTTAAAGCACTTTGAAGTGCTATGGAATTAATAAATAATAATTCAATATCTTAAAAGAAGCCAATGTGCTAGACATGAGTCACTGGAACCAACAAAAAAATGGCAATTAAATGACATGCTTAAAACAACAACAAAACCAGTTTGTATCCTAACTAAATCAACCCTTATCCTAGTAGAACAAAAAGGACTAGTGTTTAGGTACTGATTGCTACATAAACTTAATTGGCATTATTAGAATTTTGGTTTACTTTAAATTCTAGTGCTGAGACACAGGACTGATCCTAAAAACACACTGGGAAAATCCCCATGGCTTAGAATAGTCACATTGACAAACCCCTCCAAAGCAGCGCTGCTGGCTCCTGATCTAGGAATTATATGTAACATGACCTGACCACAGTTTTCAGACAGGACTTATTTACATGGGTTTTGACCATCTGTATTATTCATGAGAGGTGGAGTGAAACAGAATCAGATTTATTTATAAGTCAAAGGAGTCAACTGCTTTATCAGCTGTCCAGGAACATTTTGCTAGATTTTATTCATTCCATGATAGAGGACATTTATTATTATTATTATTATTATTATTAT
>QEPC01002403.1:5510384-5524363 GCA_003113815.1 Sphenodon punctatus | reverse complement strand
GTGGAGGGAGGAGGCAAGGCGAATGTGGGCAGGGAGGGAGTTCCAGGCATGGGGGGCAGCAAGGGAGAAGGGTCGAAGGCGGTTAGGGGAACAAGGGAGATGAGGGAGAGCGAGGGAGGGGGCAGAGGAGGAGTGGAGAGTGTGTGCAGGAGTGTGTAAGGAGACTAGGGCTGAGAGGTAAGGGGGAGCCAGATTGTGAAGGGATTCATAAGTGAACACCAGGAGTTTGTGAAGGATGCATTCAGGAAGGGGGAGCCAGTGAAGTGAGGAGAGGCTGCACGTGGTTGAAGCAATGGGCTGAGTGGATAACCCTAGCAGCGGAGTTTTTGATGGAGATAAGGGGGGACAGGTGAGAGCGGGGGAGACCAGTAAGGAGGAGGTTTCAGTAGTCAAGGCGAGAGTTGACCATGGCCTGAACGAGGGTTTTGGCTGAGGAGACAGAAAGAAAGGGGCGAATCCGAGCAATGTTGTGAAGGGCAAAGCAACAGGACTTGGCAACAGAGTCGATGTAAGGTTTAAAGGAAAGATGAGTGTCGAACACGAAGCCCAAGCTACGGGCTTGGGGAATGGGATGGATGGTGACCCCCATCGATAAGGATGGACAGGGAAGAGGGAGAGGAAGGATAGGGAGGAAAGATAAGGAGTTCAGTCTTAGCCAAGTTGAGCTTGAGCTGAATTTGGGACATCCAGGCTGAGATATCAGAGAGACAGTTGATGAGGCAAGCTTGAAGGGAATAAAGAGGGGGTGGAGAGAGAGAGTTGAGTGTCGTCCGCATAGAGGTGATATTGGAAGGCATGGGAGGCAATGAGTTTGCCGAGGGACAGGGTGACGATAGAGAAGAGGATAGGGCCCAGGACAGAGCCTTGGGAAACCCCAACTGAGAGGGGGAGGGAGGAGGAGTTGGAATTGGGAAGAGACACATTAAAGGAGCAATCAGAGAGGTAGGAGAACCAGTCAAGGACAGAGCCGCAGAAGCCTAGGGAGCGAAGAGAGTCCAGTAGGAGTGAGTGGTCGACAGTGTCAAAGGCAACAGAGAGGTCAAGGAGGACAAGAATGGAGTAGAGGCGCTTAGATTTAGCGACAAGTAGATCATTGGTGATCTTGGCTAGGGCAATCTAGGCCAAACCTTTATTGGGAAGGGTGCAATAACATTCCCCCCAGCTGTCTTCTAAAACTATAGAGAATCCTTCTGGTTTGAAGATTTGTTTAGGGGTGTACAGACAGCACCTGTCAATACCATTTTTGTTTTAGTTTTCATTTACAAAAACCCCTTTTGTTGGCGGGGGGTGGGGTGGGGGGTTTGTAAATGACTTGACTGTTTTAATAATTTTTTTTTAATGTCACTGCGCATACACAAATAACCACTGGACCATTCTGCACATGTTCAGTCCTTTTCCAAAATGACACCAGTTTTTTATTTTTAAAATTAAAATGAATGAATTCAAATGATAATGGTTTGCTTGTCCATCCATTTTTGTATTCTAATTACTAAAACGAATGGGGTCATCTTAGTAATTAAGAAAACAAATGCAAATTAGCTCCTTGGAATTTGAGGTGCTCTGGTCAGGGACTTGATGTCCAAAGGGATGATTAAAATATTTCTCTCTGATGTATTTTTGCTGGTTGTGATTTCACAGGTTGTATGGAAATGGAAAAGGAAAAAATGGAATTCATAGCCTCTCTCACAAACCAATATGGGATCCTATATTTTACAGGATGAATCCCTCTTCTTCATAATTTCTTCCTCTATCTAGCCTATGTTTTCTATGTACACTTGTATGAGCAGGGGAAGGAGGCTGCCAATATATTTGATTTATTGTCTGATTTGTGAAGGAGATATCAACCGTTCCTTAGCCTTGATGTGGCCTTCTACAAAAATAGCAAAGAGAGGCTCCAATCAAAGACGCTCACGAATGTGCACTCTCTTAAGCCAAGAGCATACAGTGCTTCATTAGGGCACAATGAACCACAAGCAAGACACACAAAGTTTTGCTTATCAAAGCAAACAGCCACCAAGAGCATCCCATGTCATGGGCAAACATTGCCAATATTTTATGAAAGTTGCAAATGTTAACAGCTAGAAGGAAAGCAAGAGAAAGAGACAGAACACTCTTTTTAAAATGGAAGCTGGCTGGGAGTCTCCTCTACAGGACTAAACGTGATGACAGAGCAAGGACAGCCTGAGGGTCATGCACATTCCATTTTTGGACCAAAGAAACATGCAGGAGACAGCAGCAAAGGTGAGACTCCCCCAGTAGCAACAACAGCACCATGTTGTGTTAGTTGTACAACCTTTCCTCAGCCCAATCCCTACACATAGGGGTGGGGGAAGGGTGCATTGGATTTCAACAACTACATTGGAGGGGAAAGACTCATGGCTGTAGAACCCAAGGCCTCATGGCATTTCTCTGAAGGAGTGTCCATCCTCTGAGGCGTGAACAGTGATAGCAGCAACTGCAGGAGGGAAGCACTCATCCCTGAGGTCTCAGGAGGTTAAACTCTTTAATGACAGATTGTGCTATAATTGTTTGTGTCCCCCCTCCCCTCCCCAAGCCTTAAATGTTTCCAAAAGCAGACTGTGTACTGAAGAGCCCACCTAGTGGGTGCCAATTCAACACTCAGATGCACTTTAAATGAATAAATCTCATTCAGAACCCAGCAGGATGGCTGCACAATCACTGTGGTATTCTTGCCATGTTCAGTACCTTTGCTTTGAATTTAAACTGCGCAAAGGGACTAAGTGTGTAAACAAACGTTCCTTTAGCCACCCACAAGTTCATTTATGTATTTTAAAATTTATATGCTGCCTTTCCCATGCAGCCTAGAAGCCACAAATGCTTTGCTTCCTCCCCCGCCCCCTCTGGGGTTGCGGGACTGGTTACTCACCTTGCAGCTGTGCGAGCTGACCAGGGGCGGAGCTGACACCTGGGGGATTCAAAACCGGCAGTGAGTCTCCGCCGGCGGCAGCCTTGCAGCCCTCTGCAGCCTAGAAGCCACAAACGCTTTGCTTCCTCCCCCCCCCTCTGGGGTTGCGGGACTGGTTACTCACCTTGCAGCTGTGCGAGCTGACCAGGGGCGGGGCTGACACCTGGGGGATTCAAAACCGGCAGTGAGTCTCCAGCGGCACCGGAGGCGCGTGCCGGGGCAGCGCACCAAAGGGCTGCATGCACAAGGGCGCGCCCTTTTGCGCTCCCTTCGGCGCACCTTCGGAGCCTAGGCTTTGTAAATTAGTTTTTTCAGCAAACCGGACATAGATTAATGTAGGCTTCTCTGAATCCTATGCTGTTCTAACTTGTGTCTGAATAATACATATTGTTTTAGAAGGGGCATCCCCAGGGGGTGGGGGAAAATTTTATTTTAATTATTTTTTTTTATTCTAATTTTTATTTTCTTGTGGGCCATCCTCCTTTGGGAAGTGAAATTTGGGTTTCGGTGTCAGAGCAAAGTGGTTGGTTAGTAGATATGTCAGCCACTAAAAGAACCCACTCGGTGTGTTCGGCAAGTCCCCCTCCTGCCCATAATTTGCCGAAGCAGCGGCGTTTAGACCAGTTTTTCCCTAAAGCCCCGTGTCTGAAGGTGCAGATCAATACTGAGCAGGAGGTAGGGATACCTTCTAAGACAGCATTTGGGCAATCGGTATCAGAAGGTTTGCAAACTAATCCTCCTGCCGGCTCAAGGTACTCAACACCGACGGGTCTCTATCAACAGGAGCATTTACAATTCCCTGGTGGTCAGGGAACCCCCCCCAAGCAATGTGTCACTAACACAATTTCTTACTAACCACGTGGCGCTGACTGCAGACTCTGTCCGCTTTATGTGCACACAGGTGCGCCAGATCCATGACAAACTAGATTTTATTCTTTTTTCCAAAAAGGAGAATAAGCGGACTAAGGTAGATCACCCTGTGGGGGCAGGTATGGACGTGAGAACATCTCTGCCACGGGCCCCTCCCCCTGCTAATAGGCATATGGAAGCTGCCAGGACTCGGGGGCAGAGAAAAGGCTTAAGTGTGGTTTCCAAACCTCCCCAGGTCATAGCCAACAGAGACCTAGCCACATTAGACCCTCAGCCACTATTGCTCTCAGGGCAGGCGGACCTGTATAAGCTATTGCCTCTTAACTTAATTTTTACGATACTCCCTCTAGAAGGTAGGCGTCCCCCGGTTTGGAGCTCGACCCTCGAAGTGGCGGAACATCTTAGACTCTTGGTAAATAATCCAGTGCAGAGGTTTTTTCCTATTATAAGGCACGACATTAAGTCGGTTAACCATTTGCTCTCCTCTAGAGACAAACAAGTGGTTAATGTAGAATTTACCTCCACGGATACTATTGAATGTATTTGGTTAGCCAAAGAATCTTTGGAAGAGAGGTCGGTTTATTTGTCTAGGGCCTTCCAATCTTGTGGGGGGGATGTTCTGACCCATCATAGACAAGAATTGTTGTCAGATGGGCAAAAGGGTCTGGGTAAAACCACCCTAAACTCGAGGAACCGACTAATCAATCAAGCAGCTCCTCGGTCTGCCCTGTTCCCCCCTTCTAGTAATGAGATTCCAGACCTAGGGTTGGTGGCTCCGCTCCCTCCGCAGAGGGAATTTAGTGCCCAAAGTATGGAAGTAGGCTTAGGACCTCTCCCGGGTCCTGACCTCTTAGTACAGCAGCCTTTAGTGACCCCCCCATCACATTCCACCACTCACCAACATCGAGAGTGGGGGGCTAGTGACCCGGCTGAGTCCCAGCTGTTGGCCAGATTGGACTCCCTGTGCTCTCAGTTAAATTCACTCAGAGCCAAGGAGGGTCTCCCAGGTAGGCCTGCCCGTCTGACTTATGCTGGAAGAAGGGACCTCACTCCCGAATCCGGTTACATAAGATTAAGATCGTTAGACCTCTCGGTGGTCGAGGTGACCCGGCCCCCCTCGAGGGAGAGGGCAGGTAGGATAGGGCCGCTATGCGATCCAATGGGGGCAGTTCAAGTACCCATTGAAGAGATGGGGGAAACCCTCATTGGGCCCCACTCTGCCTTGCCCTGGGAGGATGGCCAGCCTGAGGCCCAGGTGGAAACCAACTTAGGACCTAGTCTACCAAAGTGCCCGATGAGCAACCTGGTTCCCTCGGTTGCGGCTGCCCGGACCTCCTATGAAGGGGCCCAGGAGAGAATCCTGGACTACCCTGATAGGAGGGGAAATGATATAGATTCCCACGGGGCGGATAGGCCCTTATGACAACCAGGGTCACCCTCCATTCTGATAGCCTCTTGGAACATCTCTGGGTGGAAGGCCCGTTGTCAAGAAGTGGGTTTTCTTTCCAGACTGAGGCGGTGGGACATAAGCTTAGTCCAGGAGACGTGGATGTCGGAAGAAATAAAGTTGCCAGGGTTTTTTATCATTTCGACGAGGGCTTCCACATCTAGCTCTGGTGGCCGCCCCAGTGGGGGACTGGCTTTGGTTAGTCCTGATTCTTCTAACATTTCTGTAATATTAATAAATAGCTACAAGTCATATTTCGCCCTCTATCTTTGTAAGCTCCCTTCATTAGCAGAGTTGCTGATAGGTAACATCTATATTCTTCCGCCAGCCTCTGGGTTTTTTGATGAGGGCATTTGGAAGGAAATCTCCTGTAGGATTGAGGAAGGTCAGTTATTATTCCCTACAGCTCCCCTCATCATTGGCGGAGATTTTAACGCCAGGGTGGGGGTCTGGCAGGGGTATGAGGGCCTTTCCCCTTCGTGGGAGGTCCCGCCCCGTAATACGCAAGACCGGATAATAAACCTCAATGCCAGATTTATGGAGGAACTGGTGGAGGATCGGGGGTTAGTGGTTTTGAATGGGAGAGTGAGAGGGGATCGATGTGGTTGCTTTACCTACCATTCTTGGCAGGGATCAAGTACTATTGATTTCTTTTTGACATCTTCCTTCTCTTTCTCAAGGGCTAAGCACCTGGCAATTTTGCCAATCACACTTTCAGCCCACTTTCCTTTACAACTAACTTGGGAGGATTCAAAGAGCCTTAAAATGAAGGCTAGAGTTGGGGGCCGGGGTGACTCCTATTTATCTCAGGAGGTCTATTGTCGGACTTGCTGGTCCCCGGGGGTGGCGCTTCGGTTTCAGGCATTGGTAGCATCCCCAGCTCTGGAACAACTGTGTGTAGCTATAAAATCTGGGGAGATGGACGGGCTGGAAGGCTTTGCGGCCGTTATGGCCTGTCTTGAGCCCCTGTTCTGTCCAGGGTCGTCATCCCCCCCTCCTTCGGAGGGACGGGAGGCAGGCTGGTTCGACAAAGAATGCCGTATGGCACGGGCCCACTCCAGGCAGTTGGCATCACTGTTGAAGTGTTGCCCATCTGAGGTAAATAGAGTGTCTTTTCTAACGTCCAGACAGAACTATCGGAAATTGCTGACCCACAAACGCCTTCTTTTCTCCCAAAGACAGTGGGCCCAGTTACAAAGGGCGGTTAGGAGCGGGGATTCCGCGCAGTTCTGGGGCTGCATCAAGCAATTGAAACGGGGTGAGACCAGGATGCCCTTGGCGGAGATATCGCCAGAGGCTTGGGTAGAATTCTACCATGATATATACTCGCTCCCCCAATCAGTGGGCCGGCCCCCCAGGGTAGGGGACTTTGACTCCTTTCCTCACTGGCCGCCAGTGCAGGAGGAGGAAGTGTTGGAACTGATTGCCCAATCCAAACGAGGGAAGGCCCCTGGGATAGATCGTGTAACGATAGAATGCTTAAAGCAGGCCCCCCAATGGTGGGCAGGAATACTGGCCCCAATCTTTACCCAGATCAATATATCGGGGAGAATACCAATGAGTTGGATCAATGGCATAGTGATGCCAATATTCAAAAAAGGCGACCCATGGACACCAGGGAATTATCGCCCAATTACCCTATTGAGTGTCATCGGCAAACTGTACGCGAGGCTTCTACTCCTTAGATTTCAGGATTGGTTGGAAGAGAGGAAGATCATAGTGCCCGAACAGGCCGGCTTTCAGAAGGGTCATTCTACGGTGGACCAGGCCATGATCCTGGCCCACTTAGTGAAGAAAATGACTAGTCAGGGCCGGAAGGCATATCTATGTTTCATAGATTTAAAAATGGCGTTCGACTCAATCAGCCGAGCGCGTCTATGGATGAAGCTGAAAGACCTGCAGATGGAACCACGGCTTTTGGCCTTGGTTATCCGTTTGCACGAGAATAACACGTTACAGGTGAAGCTAAATAAGGAGGGGGCTCTGTCCCAGAAAGTGGAAGTGGATAGGGGGGTGAGACAGGGGTGCCTTCTGGCCCCGTGTCTCTTTAATATTTTTTTGAATGATCTCCCTAAGTTCATGGCAGAAGTTGATACTCATCCCCCCCGAGTTGGTCCCCACGAAATAGGGAGTATGCTGTATGCTGATGACACGACATTGATCTCGTGTTCTCCGGTGGGGCTCCGTCGGGCGATGCAGCGAGTGGGGGAGTATTGTCAGCAAGAAGGATTGGAAATTAATTATAAGAAAACTAAAGTTTTGATTGTTGGGCAAAGGAAGCATAGAATCAAGCATGTCTGGAGAATTGGGGAGCACCAGATATTACAGGTGGATAGATTCCAATACCTGGGGATTTTCTTCTGCAACTCACTTAGCTGGCGTGACCATTGGCGAATGGCCAAGATCAAGGCAGACCAGGCAGGGAACGCTTTACGTACCTTTTTTTTTGGTAAAGGAGGTCAGCTGATTTTGCCGGCTATTCGTTTATTTCAGGCAAAGGTGATATCTCAGCTACTCTATGCCTTTCCAGTATGGGGACTGGGCTTTTTGGAGGTCTTAGAACCAATTCAAAATGGGTTCTTGAGGGCTATTTTGGGGGTCCCGAGGAGTACCCCCCAGGTCTTCTTAAGACTGGAGACCGGCCTGGTGCCATTGAGGGTGTTGGCAGTTCAGTCGCTGGTTCGTTTTTGGCTGAAGATCCATTCATTGCCGACTGATGGGCTGTCCCTGCTGGAGAGAGCGCGGCACGAGGGTTTATTGACCCCTTGGCTGGAGAGTATGGAAACTGTCATGGGGAAGCTGGGACTCCCGCTGACAGTACTCCTATCCTCAACTGTAAGGCAGGCTATGAGCCTGGTCAAGCGTAGACTGAGAGATCAGCAAATACAAATTGAGGCTGATCTGCTGCACTCACAGAGAGTGAACCCGGCTTACAAGACTCCAACCTCTCCCCTGAGTGAAGGGAGTTATTTGGGACTTTGGGGGGAGTTTGCAGCGCGAAGGGCATTTACCTGTTTTCGTTTTGGGATGTTCCCTTCAGCTGCTCTTCAAGGCCGGTATAAAGGGATACCGTGGCAGGACAGAAAATGCTGGTTCTGCTCACTGCAGGTCCCAGACTCAGTGCAACATATCCTTCTGGTGTGCCCTAAATATACTGCCAAAAGGCAAACGATTCAAAGGATTTTGAATCAAATGTTGCTAAAATGTTCCCAAGCTGACCTTTTGGATTTATGTTTAAATTATAAGGGTACTGAGTTAACTTGGGCGGTTGCAGTCTTTGGGAAAGCTATTTGGAGGAAGAGGCAAGATTATCTACTGGAGAAGGAATCTCCCTAAGTATTATTCTTAGCAAATAGATTTAATAGGGAAATCATTTCGAGTGGGCCTTTTTAGGGTGTTTTATTACAGAAGTATATGACTTATTTACATGTATTGTGTTGTTGTAAATATGACATTCTGACTTTGATATTTGTAAGAATTACTGCCAATAACCTTTGGTTGTGGCAAATAAAGTTTAAATCAATCAATCATCAAGACTCAGGGTGGCTTACAATCAATAAAAACATCTAAAAGTCCCATTGCCCCCAACCCTTCCCCTAACTCCCCCCGGCAACTTATCCCTGTCTGCCAAACACCTGGCCAAATAAAAAGATCTTACAATGTTTCTTTATGGAAGATGAACAGCCTTGTCATTAAACAAAACTCCAAGGGGTGGGAGTTCCATAACCATTGTGCAGCCACCAAGAATGCCTCCCTGTATACCCCAGCTATCAAAACTTTATGGGCAGATGGTACCTACAAAAGGGCACTCTTGGCTGACCTGAGAGGTCACGATGGGACATGAGGGAGGAGGTGGTCTTTCAGATACCTGGGGCCCAAGTAATTTAATTAAATTAATTTATTTGTTTATCAATTTTAGTACCCCACCACCCAGTGCGGCTTACAAGAATAAAAAAAATATATAAAATTCACATAGGGCCCTGCAGACAACAAAAACAACTAGATAAAACAGTATGTAAAAGGGGAGCATCACCTCCCCATAATTAAAACACCCCACCCCATCCCCCTAAACAACCCACCCTCACCTCTCCCCCTCGCCAAAGGCCTGACAGTACAGCCAGGTCTTACATTGGCGCTGAAACAAAGGAAGATCCGGGGCCACCCAGGCCTCCACCGGGAGGGAATTCCACAGCTGTTGAGCGGCCACCAAGAATGCCCTCTCCATAGTAGCCCCCCTAAATACTCGGGGGACCTCAAGAAGGGTGCTCCCAGATGACCATAGGGCATGGGGGGTGAGACGGTCCCACAGATAGGAAGGACCCAAGTCATGTAGGGCTTTAAAGGTAAGAACCAGCACCTTGAATTGGGCCCGGAAGACTATAGGCAGCCAGTGCAGAGAATGGAGCACCGGTGTAATGTGCTCTCGGCGGCCCATCCCCGTAAGGAGGTGGGCCGCCACATTCTGCATCAGCTGAAGTCTCTGAACCCTCACCACGGGCAGCCCCACGTAGAGCACATTACAGTAGTCCAATCTTGAGGTAATGAAAGCATGAATGATAGTGGCCAGATCAGAGTCTGAGATATAAGGCCGAAGCTGATGCACTAGATGTAATTGGCAAAAGGCGCTCCTTGCCACAGCCCCAACCTGGACATCTAGACAGAGCTGTGAGTCGAGGAACACTCCCAGACTCTTGACCTGAGGTACCAACGGGGGGCGGACCTCATCAACGATGGGGGATGCCACATCCATCGCCTTCCCCACTAACATCACCTCTGTCTTGTCAGGAGTCAGCCTCAGTCGACTCGTCTTCACCCTGTCTCCCACAGCTGCCAGACACAGTGCAAGCACCGAGACTGCAGCGCCCGGGTCCGATGAAAAGGAGAGATACAGTTGGGTGTCATCAGCATATTGATGACACCGAACTCCAGTACTCCGGATGATCTCACCCAGCGGCTGCATATACATGTTGAACAGGAGAGGGGAAAGACTAGAACCCTGCGGAACTCCACATGAGAGGTCCTGGGGAAGTGGAAAACGTTCCCCAAGCACCACCCGCTGGGATCTCCCTGAAAGGAATGAATGGAACCATTCAAGAACAGTCCCGCTAATTCCTGCTTGGTCCCACAGACGTGTCACCAACAAATCGTGGTCAACGGTATCTAAAGCAGCCGATAGATGTAACAAAATCAACAGGATTGAACGGCCCTGGTCTTACTCCTGGTGAAGTTCGTCGACCAGAGCCACCAACGCAGTCTCAGTGCCATATCCTGGACAAAAGCCAGACTGCGAGGGACCCAGAAAACTGAGTCAGTCCAGATGTTCTTCAAGCTGCCGAGCCACTACCCATTCAATAACCTTCCCTAAAAAGGGAAGGTTAGAGACAGGCCAATAACTGGCAAGGGCGTCAACGTCCAAAGATGTCTTTTTGAGCAGGGGCCGAACCACCGCCTCCTTGAGGCAGCCTGGCACCCTGCCCTCCCAAAGGGAGGCATTGACCAGCCCAGCCAGCAATGGCCCCAGTGTCTCCTGGCAGACCTTAACTAGCCAGGATGGGCGTGGATCTAATTCACGAAAGGGCATCTAACTGCCCACGGGCATCCTTCGCTTCAGTGAGTGAAATCTGCTGAAATTGATCCTAAGAAATTGGACAAGGCAGGGCTTCCACAGTCACTGGCTTCCCCACTGTAATAAGCATGGGTATTGAAATTGTGGTGAATCCGAGTGATTTTATCAGCAAAATAATCAACAAATGTGTCACAGTGGTTACTGGAAGATTCCAGGTCCAGGTGGAGAGATGCCAGACCGACCAGCCCCCTCACTACTTGGAAAAGCTCCACTGGACAAGATTTAGCTGATGCAATGAGGGCAGAAAAGAAATCCTTCTTTGCTGCCTGCACAGCTACCACATAGGTTTGTAAACTAGCTCTATGATGCAATCAGTCAGCTTCAGCACGAGACCGTCGCCACCGTCGCTCCAACCGTCGCCCTTCACACTTCAACAACCGCAGCACCTCAGTGAACCAAGGGGCTCTGCGATGTTGAAGCCGAGGGAGTGGACACTTGGGAGCCGTCTGATTGATGGCCCCAGTCAACAAGGTATTCCAAAACTCGACGAGACCATCAAGCGTCTGGTTGGCAAGATCAACGGTTAGCTCCCCCAGAGCAGTCCGGAACCTCTCTGGTTCCATCAATCTCTGGGGGCGGACCAGTTGAACTGGTTCCACACCCCTCCATGAGCAGACATATGCCAGGAGACAGGCCTGTACGAGGTAATGATCCGTCCATGACACGGGGACCGCTGACACCTCCCCCACTAACGGATCCCCCACCTCAAGATCAGTGCAGAAAATCAGATTGAGGGTATGTCTTCCATCATGTGTCAGGCCGCTGAGCATTTGGGACTGGTCCATCGTTGCCATGGCGGCCATGAACTCACGCTCTGCTCTTCCAAGCATGGTGTCAGCATGAATGTTGAAGTCCCCCAAGACTAATGTCTTCGGGGACTGCAGCACCACACCCAACACCATCTCCATCAGAGCGTGTAGGGATGAAACTATACAGGTAGGTGCACGGTATACAGGCAACACCCCTAACTTGTCTCCTGCCAAATTAATCACAAAATGGAGGCCCTCAATGCCTGACAGAACCTGCACTGGATAACTCCTAATAGACCATGAATCCCTAAAAATAATGACTCTCCCCCACCCCCGGTCCTTCTGGCTGTGGCTGATGCTGCACGGTGTACCCGGCTGGGAACAAGGTCAGACAGAAGAGACCCCGCCTCCGTGTCCAGCCAGGTTTCCATGATGCATACAAGGTCTGCTGCAGAATCCAATATTAATTCATGGATAGTTGTTGATTTATTAACAACTGACCTTGCATTCAACAGCAGCAGCTTCAGGCCCAAGGCCTGCTGGTCCTGCACCACCTCACCATATACCCAGGGGGTCATGAGGGAAATTGGCACCAAGTGCCATAGGTCTAAACCCTCCCCACGTAGGGACCATATCTCCCCTGCCCCATCATGACCCCTATGGCTGCAGTAGCCCCCCCCCCCCGGATCCTCCCTATCCCAGCTGCTCTGCCCCATCAGTGAGGGAGATACCCCACCCCCCAACCCACCCAGATCGCAATTTCCCTCCCTAGTGTTTCTCCCCCGCCCCCCCTCACACCAGGGGAGAGTGCACCATCCACCCTAACCCATTCCTGAGATTACACTACCTCCTCACACCAGGGAGTAGCTATCTCCTCCAGTCCCAATCATGTCCCCTTTCCCTATCACTCCCCCTCCCCCATGGGAGAATAAAAGTCAAAACCTTGTCTCCCCCCACTCTTATCTAATCCCCACCTCTGCAGAGGCCCCAAATAAAATAGCAAACACTATAAAAACCTCCCTATCACCTGCATCAACATCCCCCTTCCTCTGTGCCACTCCCGCTGGGGCTTGCTTTCAAACCCTGCCCAGCCGTGGGTCCTGCTGGGAAAAGTAACCCCACCCCTTCACCCCCCTCTATGAGGGAGGTTAGATGAAATGGCCCTGAGGGGCCAAAGGAGGCACAGCTATGGGGTCCAGCCAGGGCATCAGCAGGCAGTCCCTCCAGCAAAGCCCCCCGTCAAGATGACATCTGGCGGGGGCAAGCAGTGTCCTTCTTGCAGTTTGTCAGGTCAAGTTGACATAGACTGGCTGCCTCCACCACCTCTGCCCGCTAACGCCCCGCCAATGGCTCTTCACCCTCAGGGCGGCACCCTACTTATGGAGTTACCTGGGGGGGAGGAGAAACAGGATCAGGCTCACACAGCTGCACACGATCAAGGCAGCTCTTGCAGCTAAGCTCTTCCCAGGATCCCTGCCAAGCCCCCTCCCCTTTGGGGTTTTATAGGTCAGAACCAACACCTTGAATCGTGCCTGAAGAGCTATTGGTAGCCAGTGCGAACACTGGTGCACAGGTGTAACCCACCTCCGATAGAAGATGGGTCACCACATTCTCCACCAAATGTAGCTTCCGAACAGTCATCAGGGGGAGCCCCACGTAGGAGAGCATTCCAGTAGTTTAGCCTTGATGTTACAAAGGCATGAAAAACGGTGGCCAAATCCAAATCCGATAACAAAGACCGCAGCCTTCTCAACAGATGTAATTGGTGAAAAGTGCTCCTGGCCACCACTGCAACCTGACAATCCAAGCACACCAATTTTATTTTATTTATTTATTTATAAAACTTCTACCCCGCCCCTCCTGCACGCAGCTCGGGGCGGCTTCCAACAATCTTTAAAACAATGTCAAAACAATTTAAAAAACCATAAACATTATACATAATTAATATACATGGCAAAACAAAACACTAAAAGTCCAAAGGTAGGTGGGGGAATTAAAACCCACCCTACTCACCCTCCCTCCCAAAGGCCTGGGCGAACAGCCAGGTCTTACAGTTTCGCCGGAATATTAATAGGCTAGGGGCCAGGCGAGCTTCCTCCGGAAGGGAGTTCCACAGCCACGGCCCCACTACCGAGAATGCCCTCTCCATCGTGGCCCCCCGCTTAACACGGGGGACCTCCAGGAGGGCACCCCCGGCGGACCGCAGGAGCCGCTCTGGGGCACGAAGGGTGAAGCGGTCCCTAAGTTATGAGGGGCCGAGACCGTGTAGGGCTTTATAGATCATCACCAACACCTTGAACTTGGCTCGGCACGCTATCGGCAGCCAGTGCAGAGCTCGGAGCACAGGTGTAATATGCTCCC
>QEPC01002403.1:5486403-5505942 GCA_003113815.1 Sphenodon punctatus | reverse complement strand
GGCTGCGTCGCCCTGAGAGCCCCGTCGGGAGGGGCCAGGAAGTACGAGCAGGAAAAGAGCACGCTGGACGGAGCAGCTGCTGCTGCCATCCCTGGTAAGCAAATTAAAGGGCCCTGGCAAGTGGGGAGGCTGGGGAGGGGAAGCCCTGAGGGTTTGTTCATTCCCCTTCCCCCGTAGAATCTCCTGCCCCGCGTCCCCGCAGCGCAGGCTGGAAATTCTGCGCTGGGGTAAGCGGGACAGGAGATTCCGCGGGGGGAGGGGAATTCCGCGGGAAATCTGCGATTCGCAGACCCGCGTTTCCCTCGGGGCCCTGATCATCAGCCAACATGCCAGGTGAAGTCTCAGTGCCATGCCCAGGATGAAATCCTGACACGGGTCCAGGAATGCAATAGCACTGAGGTGCGCCTGAAGGTGCCAGGCAACCACCCATTCAATAACCTCCCCTAAAAAGGGAAGATTAGAGACAGGGTGATAACTGGCAAGGGAGTCAATGTCAAGAGATGTATTTTTCAGCAGGGGTCGGACAACCTCAGTTTTGAGCCAGTCAGACACCCTGCCCTCCCAAAGGGAGGCGCTAACAACCCCAGTCAGCAACAGCCCCCAAATCTCCTCACTAGCTTTCACCAGCCAGGACAGGAATGAATCTAATTCACAACTGGTCACCTGCATCACTCCAAGCACACCCGCTGCATCGGTGGGTGAAACTGATTGAAGCCGATCCAAGCAAACCAGACAAGACTGAGCCTCCACAACCCCAAACTCTGCATCCAAACCAGCAATTTCCAAGTTGAGCCAAATACAAGTGACTATATCCACAAAGTAGGTGGCAAACTCATCACAGCGGGCAACTAATGACTAACTCCAGGTGGAGAGCCAGGATTTAGCAGGCTATTCACTACCGAGAAGAGCTCCGCTAGACAACACTTTGCAGATGCTATTGAATGGCATTGGTCTGTACAGACAATCTGGTCCATCAAAGGAATCTGGTGTCTAACTTGTCCAACACGGAATGTGTCTTTGGGATCAATCCCGGGCCTCAAACACAGCCATGGCATAGTCCTTCAAAAATGATCTATGCTGCAATTGGTCAGCTTTGGCACAAGTCAAGTGTTACCTGCGTTCTAACCCCCTACCCTCCCGCAGCCTCAGATCCAGTGTAAACCAAGGAGTTCTGCACTGCCACCATGGAGGAAGTGGATACCTGGGTGTCACTGATGGCCTGAGACAATGTACAAAACCACAGATCAACCAGGCCATTGATAGAGAGACCTTCAAGTCTACTCTTGAGGTGACAAATGCATGGATGAGGGTGGCGAGGTCAGAGTCTGAGACATATGGGTGGAGCCTCCACACCAGATGTAATTGGCAAAAGGCGCCCCTGACCACAGTCAACACCTGGGAATCCAGGCACAGCTGGGAATCCAGGCACAGCTGCAAATCGAGGAGCACCCCCAGGTTCCGCACACATGGAACCAATGGAGAGTGAATCCCCCCCGATAACAGGAGTGTCCCATCTCTCTCCCCCCACCCCCCAGATCCTCAACCCCACCCACCAACCTCCGTCTTATCGGGATTGAGCTTCAATGGGCTCAACCTCAGCCAGTCCCCCACAGCAGCCAGACACCAGGACAGCAATGAGATGTCAGGACCTGGGTGAGATGAAAAAGATAAATACAGCTGAGTGTTGTCTGTGTATTGATGGCAACATACGCCCCAGCTGCACACGACATCCTAGAGTGGCTTCATATACATGTTAAACAGGGACAGAATAGAACCTTGCAGGACCCCACACGAGAGTGCTCCACGGGACGATGTACAGTTCCCTAAGACCACTTGCTGTGATCTGCCAGCAAGGTAAGAATGGAACCTTTGTAAAACGGTTCCATCCACCCCGTCCAGGTCCCGCAAGTGGGTCACCAACATCTCATGGTTCATGGTATCAAAAGCTGCTGATCTGATCCTGTAGAACTAGTAAAGTCATGCGACCACTATCCAGCTCTACTAGGAGGTTGTCGACCAAGGCCACCAATTCCATCTCCATACCATAGCCCAGATGAAAGCCCGACTGCATGGGATCCAGAAAACTGGTACTGGCCAAATG
Source organism: Sphenodon punctatus (assembly GCA_003113815.1). NCBI lineage: Eukaryota > Metazoa > Chordata > Lepidosauria > Sphenodontia > Sphenodontidae > Sphenodon > Sphenodon punctatus. The sequence continues at coordinate 5,503,841 of QEPC01002403.1, read as the reverse complement.
TACCTGCAGTTGCTGGGCCACTACCCATTCAATAACCTTCCCTAAAAAGGGAAGGTTAGAGACAGGCCGGTAGCTCGGAAGGGCATCGACATCAAGAGAGAGTTTCTTAAGGAGAGACCGAACTACAACTTCCTTGAGGCAGTTCTGCACCCTCCCTTCCCAAAGGGCGGTATTAATAACCCCAGCTAGCACCAACCCCAGTTTCTCCCTGGAGGCCTTAACCAACCAGGACGGGCACAGATCTAATTCACAAGTTGTGGCCCAAACAGACCCCAGGACATCAGCTGCCTTGGCAGATGTCAACGATTAAAACTCATCCCACAAAATCTGATCAGACAGGGCATTCCTAACCTCTGACTCTGCCACTGCATCTGAAATGGCGGAGTCAAAATCGTACTCAGTGTGAGCAATTGTGTCTGCAGATTACGTTAAAAACATGTTACAGTGCACTTTGGATTAATCCAGTTCCAGGCGGAGACAGGGCGGCCCAACCAACTCCCTCACCACCCAGAACAAGTTAGACACCAGATACCTTTGATAGAACACATTGTCTTTACAGACCACTGCCACTCCACCCCTCTGGCCCCCATTTCTAGGCTGATGCTGCACTGGGTATCCAGCCGGCACTATCTGAGCCAACACAGGCCCAGAAGCCTCATCCAGCCAGTTCTCAGTAATACACACAAGGTCAGTAGCCTCATCCTGAATGAGATCATGGATGGTAGTTGTCTTATTAGCCATTGACTAATAAGCTGATCCAAGCAAACCAGACAAGATTTAGGCTCCACAACCCCAAACTCTGCATCCAAACCAACAATTTCCAAGTTGAGCCAAATACAAGTGACTATATCCACAAAGTAGGTGGCAAACTCATCACAGCAGGCATGGCCACCCCCAAAAGGAGTTGGGCCACCACATTCTGCATCAGATGCATCTTCCAAACAGTCACCAAGGACAGCCCCATGGAGAGCGCACTGCAGTAATTAAGCAGCATCAGTGACAGATCAGAGGCTCCATTGACCTCAACCCTCAAATATCCTGAGATGGGGGGACACCAAGTGTCTGCCCCTGAACCTGTGGAAATGCTTCCTCACCCTGCCATACCTTCCCATGCCCAACACAACCCGTTGGTTCAGCAGCCACCCCAACAACTTCACCCCCCCAAGCCCAAAGAATTGGCCAGGGAGGCAGGCACGGAAACCACCCTACCCCAAACTCTTGCCCCACTCTCACAGCAGGGGCTGTAACACAGAACCCCATCCCCTATTCCCCATGTCCATACCCCCTCTTATCAGGGGTGTAGAAATGTTGCTACAGGCACCTGGTCCCCTTTAAGAGGACGGTGAGGCGAGTGGGCTGAACCCTTTGTAGAGCTTCTGGGGACAATCAGGTAGCAGGTGTGATCAGGACTCAGGTGCAGGAGGTAACTGACCACCAGAGGGGTGGTTGGTGCGTTAGGGGCTGTGGAGATACCCGAGGAAGATGGAGATGCTATAGTGCAGTCAAGGTAGTGCCAGGACCTGTACCCAGCAAGACTGAGAAAGTTAGAGTGGCAGCGGTGACCAGGAAAATGGTGGCAACCCAGACTGAGGGTGGTGAGGAAGAGGGGTTTAGGTCCTGGAGCTGCAAGCTGAGGGTACTCAGACAAACATAACAAGTTGAGACTGGGAGGTAGAAGAAAGGCAGCAACAGAGTCAAGAGGAAGCATTGCTAGCCTATGAGGCTGTGGTAGAGCAGCTAAGGGAACAAAACTGGCTACTGGCCCTAGCATTGGGAGATCAATTAAGGACATGGGCCCAAGTGAGCCAAAATTTGTCCTGGACCTGGTGGCTGTTAAGGTAGTCAACATGTACAGGACGGGGAATGCACCAGCGTCCGAGGCAGGGGAAGAAGTTAAGGATGTTAACAGAACCTAAAGGAAGGTTGGGAAGCTCTTGGACTGCTTTAGAATGGGAATAAGTTGGATTTGCACGTAAAAGATAGAGGAAGCAAATTTGGTGGTGAATAGAAACTAGTGAAGGGGGAACATCAGAAATGTCCTGGGAAAAGGTAACTTGACAATAATAACCAGAGCTGGGAGAAGGAACAGTCAATTGAGTCCCAGGGTGGGAGGTTAGGATGGTTGGGTGGGCCTGCCTCCCACCCTGAAAGTGATTGGTTCCGGGTTTTCTGTGGGAAGGGTGGATGCAATGGAGCTGGCCCATGGAGATGGCAGGGACTGTGGGGGTCATTCTTGAGTAGGGTGGAGATGATAGAGCTGGCCCAGGAAAGAACAAAGAGAGCTTGAGGTCCTCTTGAGCAGGAAGGCCATGGAGCCAGCCTGAAAGGTGAGTTACTAGGAAGCCCAAGGGTACAGGGAGTTGGAAGAGCTGGTCACTTTGTGGGGTAAAAGGGTATTGCTGAGTTGAGAAAAACTCCCAGGGGATCAGACTAGGTGCAGCCATGTGAACCAGCTCCCCAGAGCTGATCTAGGAAGGTCCTAGGTTGAGTGGAGCTCCCGAGCAACCGAAGTCTGCAAGAGGGTAATTCTGGGTCGAGCAAAGCTCCCAGAGGTCAGGTTGAGGAAAGACCTCGGTTGAGTGGAACTTCTTGGCAATCTGAGTCTGCAGAAGGATACGACTGGCTTGAGCAAGGCTCCCAGGGATCAGATATTTTATTTTATTTTATTTTATTATTTATTTATTTAAATGTATATTCCATCTTCCCCCGAAGGCTCAGGGCAGGTTACAAAACAAAAGCACACATACAAAAATAGTAAAAATACAAAACAATACAATAAAACCCCCACTCTCACACCAAAACCCCACCCTCCCTGCCTTCCAAAAGTTCTGCCAAAAAACCCACAACGTTTTACACTGCCTCCAGAATATGCTCAGCTGGACTTCTAGAGGGAGGGAGTTCCATTATGGCAGCAACTGCGGGCGTTTATAGACGAGACAAAAAAGGCGGCTGATCCTTTGATCAGCCGCCTTTCTTTGCGCTCGTCTAATTGCCTAGCCAGGGTCTTACCCCGCGTCGGAGGGGGCAGGCGATCCTGCCCCCTCAGACGCGGATTCCCGAAGTGCCGGCTTTACGCCGCACTTCCGGGTTCCGTGGGCGAGTGCGCATGCGTGGAAGGGCGCGCATACACACTCGCACTCTGCGCCATGTCTAAACATCAGACACGGCAGACAGAGAAGGCGGGGGAAGAGATGCCGGCGCAGGACGATCCCGCTTTTCAGCGGGATCGTCTAGCAACGCCCTGAGAATGCCTCTCTGCGGGCTCTTGTTGTACGGACAAGAGGGTGAACAGTGGAGTATGGAAGGAGAAGCGGTCTTTCAGTTACATGGGGCCCAAGCCATTTAGGGTTTTAAAGGTCAAAATCAACACCTTGTATTGTGCCCAGAAAGTCATAGGAATCCAGTGCAGCCTATAGAGCACAGGTGTGATGTGCTCACAGTGACCGGGCCACCCCCAAAAGGAGTTGGGCCACCACATTCTGCACCAGCTGCATCTTCCAAACAGTCACCAAGGACAGCCCCATGGAGAGTGCACTGCAGTAATCAAGCCTTGAGGTAATGAAAGCATGGATGATAGTGTCCAGATCTGACTCAGGAAGAAAAGGCTGCAGCCTTCTCACCAGAAGGAGTTGATTGAAAGTGCTCCTGGCCACTGCCGCAACCTGACAATCTAGGTGCAGCAGTGGGTCCAGAAGCACACCGAGGCTACAAACCTGAGTAACAAGTGTGGGTTCCATCTTGTCCCCACTCCTGTTCAATGTGTATCTGAGACCCACTGGGTGAGACTGTTTGGAGATTTGGAGTGAAGTGCCATCACGATGCTGACGACACCCAACTCTCTCTTTTTCATCTGACCCAGGTCCTGCAGTTTCGGTGTTTACCCAGTGCCTGGCTGCCACTGGGGACTGGATGTGGGTGAGTCGACTGTAGCTGAATCAAGACAAGACTGAAGTGATGATGGTTGGATGGTCATATGACCTGGGAGGCATAGGGACCCCCTGTTATTAATGGGGGGGGGGCAGCCTCCTTTGATCACTCAGGTTCGCAGCCTTGAAGTTTTCTTGGATCCATTGCTGTACCTGGATTGTCAGGGTGTGGGGCTGTGGTGCCAGGAGTACTTTTCGCCAATTACAACTGGTGAGAAGACTATGAGCTTTGTTATCAGATTTTGATTTGACCACTGTTGTCCATGCCTTTGTAACCTCAAGACTAGACTGCTTCAATGTGCTCTACATGGGGCTGCCCTTGATGACTGTTTGGAAGCTACAGTTGGTGCAGAACACAGCAGCCCATCTTCTGTTGGGGTGGGTTACTGGGAGCACATTATACCTGTGTAACAGTGTCTCAATACAGTCCCGCTGGTGGGGGCACCTCCCGTCGCTCATAGCACTGTTCTGGCTTCTACACTAGTCTGCCATGTGGATTCCGGGGCTTCTTCATTCATCATTCAGTCCATGCTGGGATCCAGCTGGGGTACTGCCCAAGCCACACTCATGCCCATGTCCAGGCAAGTATCTTCCAGGTCCTCTGCTCCAGGTCCTGTGCTGTCAGGTCCAGTCAGAGCTAGCCACCAAGTCATCAGTTTCATTCCTGATTTCGGCTGCTCTGCTAAGCTCAAGCTGCTCTATCATCCTAGCTTAAGTTCACTCCCGGGCTGCGCTACCTGTCCCCCTGAGCCTACTGCTCCCTGGCCTGCAGGCACCACCACCACCAGGACCTCCAAGGACCACTTGACCAGCTCTTGGCTCTCTGCTCCCTTCCTTCCTTCCTTCTGGTTAGCTGGAGACCTTATTCCCCCCAGACACCCCACAGCCGGCTATCTCTTTCCCCGACCGTGTCCTAAACACACCTGCTGATCTTCACCTCTTTGAGCCTCCCTCGTCATTTGCACTCAGCACTCTTAAAGGGCCAGCCACCCACCCACCATGCCCAAATTCTTAAAGGGGCCTTGTCCTCTAAACCCCTTGGAGCAGCGCTGGCCTCTGTCACTCTACTACAACCTGTGCTCCAGTATCTGCACTGGCTACCAATATTTTCCAGACACAATTCAAGGTGCTGTTTTTGACCTATAAAGCCCTAAATGGCTTGGGCCCCACATACCTGAAAAACGGCCTCCTCCCACATGTCATGTCCTGGTCTCTGGCATCAGTCAGGAGTGCCCTCTTGCCGGTGAAGCACTCTTGCATCTGCCCATGAAGTTTTTACAGCTAAAAAATGCAGAGTGGCATTCTCTGTGACTGCCCCATGATTATGGAACTCTCTTCCTTTGAAGGTTCGTTTAAGCCTGAGCCTGTTCATTTTCCAGAAACGACCTTATTATTTGGCCATGTGTTTGGCAAACAGAAATAAGGTTAGGTGCAGTATTAGGGGAAGGGTTGGGGGTGAAGGAGACTTTTAGATGTTTTTATTTATTGCAATCCTGAGCCTTGATGGAAAGAGCAGTATATAAATTTAAATATATAAATAAATACAAATTAGTGTATCTAGCTGTCATGGGCTTCGTTATAAGCCAGTCCACATGACATTCAATGGTGGAGCAGGAGACAGCATTGCTCTAACGCCCTTGTAAAAGAGGGAGCTATTTTAATCACTTCCTTCCCTAGAGATAGTTAGTAAACAGGACACCAAGTTTGACCAAAATCCACAAACCAAAGTAGCCCCAATGAAGCCCTGTGGGCTGTGAACTGTAACCTTTGTCTTTTTGAAACATTTATTTCATTCCAAGAAATACAATAGCTGGCACCTCAACTCTAGTCTCAAAAGAGAAGTGGTCATGCAGCTTGTGGGAGAACTGATCACCAGGAGTAGGATGGTGAGGGCCTGGAGGGCGAGGGTTTTAGGGAATAATGTTGGTTTTGGAAAGGAAAATCCACAATTGCACAGAACTGAAATTGATGCAAGAAAGCAATTACCAGGTCAAATTTAGGGCATCCAGCCTTTGGCATGCCCATTCCAGTAAACCAGACTGTAATTTAGAGAAATGAACCCACCCTGTAATAACACTGGCTTTCAAACCTCAGACTTTTCCCTTGACATTCTGTCCAGAGCATCCTGATTTTTTCCAAATCTTCCCCCTGGTTTCAGGCCTGCGTAACCCAGAATGACTCATCCCACAAAACACATCACAACAGAATTTACTCCTTGACCTTCCATTTCTTATTTCCCTCGCACCTGCCACCTGTTTGACTTTATTACCTTTATTTTATTAACTGCTTTTAGCTTAGACAAAATTGAATGAGTCTCTTTCTTGCTGTTTTTTTTTGGACATTGACAAATGGGGTTTAAAATAGAGTTTTGCTCACCCTCTTCCATGAGTGGTGGGAAGATTTCAGGGCAGCACTTTCTGGGTTATTTCCTTTTCAGGAAAGAGAGAGACTGGAGGCTTATGGTGTCTATAGAAAGCTGTTTATTTACAGGTTGACATTAGTTGAGGAGTGGAAGGAAAACAGCCAACAGGTCCTGAACATTCACATCCAGCAGAAACCACTGGACCTGCAACGTCCAGCATTTAGTATATGAGTTTTCACATTTTACAGAGTGTCATATTTACAGTACAATGTTATGTTAAACATATATTAGTCATCAGATACCATCTTCAGTAACAATTTATCAATATGGCTTCTCCTGACTCCAGTGTGACTGGCTAAGGAGAGTCTTACCACATAGGCTCATACCACAGTTCCTGTTCTCAGGAACATAGAAGGCAAGTGTGGGTTCTTTTCTATAGTTACTGTTCTACTGGAATAGAATTTCAATTTCCAGTAAATGACCCCTCTTGCTTAAGAATTAGGTTTAATTTTTCTATGAATGAGAAACCTCTGGCTTTACATAGGCTCAGGCCTTAGCCATGGTCTGGTTCACTCAGGTGTCCCATACCTGAGGGCTTATATCCCTACACATAGTAGCTATGTCACTGAGCTTTATGGACAAATGGAGCTCTCCACAAAGATGCCTTGCATAGCCCTGCTTATGCTGTTGCACATAGTCAGTATTATTGTAGCAAAAACCTATATGGTTTGGAAAGGTTCAAATTCTTCAAGAATCCCACTGATGCAAGCTCCATCCTCTTCAATGGGGCTCAAACACCAGAAGAGCATTTTGAAGATCAAGTTGAGAAGTTCCATGCAAGAATGGAGAGAAACTGGCGTTTAGGCATGGTATAGTTAGTTCTTAGAATGGATTTTCTATCCTTACTACGTTCTCGATTTGAGTAGAGTCTAATGAATAATGGGTGAATTTTACCATATAAATAGAGTACTTGAATACCAGTTTGGGTTTTTGGGAGAAATTGCATCTTATCTCCTGCCTCAAGCTTTTGTATACCCTACACTGAGACCTAAATCCCAGAGTGACTTTCAGATTAAATGAGGCTCCTAATCCCAAAACAAAGTCAACAAGGACTATGGTGCGTGACACACCATATAGTTTAGACTGAAGAATCCATGCCATTCCCATAGAAGTTGGATAAAAGCAAAGATCAGGACTTGAATGGGGCCAAATCAGAACTTGCAAGACAAAGATGAACTTTCATCTTCCCCTCTTTTCAAACTGGGGGGGGAAGGGGGATATCGATATTATATATTTACTAATCTTCAAGTTCGGATTTTCTTGCAGGTTTTTTCTCATTCTGCCCTTCTTTCTCTTGCCACCCCCCAATTTCAGTTTCTTTTTGTATCCAGACAGCTTTTTTCATCCTCCTCTTCAGTTTATTTTTGCTCTCCTTTTTTAAGTGTTCTGTTCTCTTTGTTTATCATCTTGTCTCTTCACCACCACCAGGCCCCCAAAAGCACTTTCCCCTCCCACCATTTCTCATTTCCTGCATTCTCCCCACCTCACTAGTAGTCAGTATCACTGTGGCCCACACCAGTTTTGGGCTGTCTCTTTGACCTACCCTCTTTTAAGCTTTTCCCCATGGCCTGGAATTAGCTGGCAACTTCCAGAAGTCAGTAACATTAGTACAGAACATGAATCCCAGCGATATCCTATTTCAAATGCCTGAGCTTAACTGAGACCCAAACACAATCATACATGAATACCACAGCCTCACTGACTGATGACCTTTCTCTTACTAGCCCTTTGGAAATTCCCATAATGAGATGATTAGAACAATCTGTGTCTCCTTGCAAGCCCTGACTGATTTTGAAGATAATCCTCAGGGCACAAGCCTTCACCATTAAACTAAATGGCAAATCAACAGCAAAGTTTCCACAATCTTTAATAGTGGAAGATTGTCCTGCCCATTGCCTTTCTGAAAGATCCATGCAAGTTTGGAAGAAATCAGCAAAGGCAAGCTTGAAATGCTGCCTTTTTCAAGTCCCCCTTGCTAATTAGGGCAGCTCATATCCCCCCCACCCCTCAATTGTGCATAAAATCTTGTGTTGTTTTCATCCTGAATTTTCACTTTCCAAAACGTCCCTACAGAAACAAAACAAATTCATTTTGTTTGCATGTGCACAATGGAAGTGATTTCCCCATCCATTCCAGATGCTTTTCACATGTGCGTAAAGTGGGTTGTAAAAAAACTCTGGAACATAGTTTTCTTGATGCACTGAACCTACAGGGGTAACCAGAATGAAAAATGGTTTCGACTGTACCTGTGTACAACTTGCCCTTGTTCCCCAAAGAGTCGGAAAAACTCAGCTGATGTAAATGGGACTAAATCCACTGACTTCAATGAAGTTTACATCAGTTGAGTATTTTTCAGGGAAATGTTTCAATCTAAATGTTGCACTTCATTGAAAACCTATTGAAATTTCATTCTAATGCAGGATGAAAATGTTTTAAATTTGTTTGGAAACATTTTCTGGCCATCCCTAACTGGGAACTGTCAGAAACAAGGCCTCAGATGCTGGGGTAATGCTGGGGGAAAGCAGACAAAAGCAAGAAGGAGATGCATCTATTGGAACAGAAGAAAGCTTCAGGCTCGCTGGTGATGAGCAGCGGGAACAGGAATGACAACCATTTGCCCAAACTCACCACAAACACTCAGTTTAATGACCACCCCTCCTTACATATACAAACCACTCATGTCCTTAGAAGCAGCATCAGTCAACCAACTCTTCCCAAATTCCTCTTGAATGTGGTTTGAAATGGGATGCATTTATAAAACAAAGGTAGTAGCTCAGTTACTTATGGCTCAGCATATATGTCTGGCCTTTCCCACTAAAAAGACATCCCTACTAAGATGTCAAACTAGATATGGAACAGATGTTGCAAAGAGATACAGCAACAGACAATGAGGTAATTTAACTAGAAGGACATTTTAACTGCAAACAATTTTTATAATCAGCGAAAAAACAAAAAAACAAAACAAAAACAGTTTCCTTAATGTTATGACCAGAAGCAAAGATCTAAATCAGTCTGGACAGCTTGCCCTGGAACTTATTTAAGTGGTTCCCGTTATTATAGCAAAAATGACCCTATTTGCAATGCAGATTACATTGGATCTGCAGAATACTGAACAGTAGGGATGTGCGAACAGAACGGAGTTTGGATGTTTAGACTGAAAACTTAGTTCGGGTTCATGGGTTTGGTCCCATGGAGTTCGGACCCCCCCAAATGTTCAGAAAGTTCGGCCACCTGGAGGCTTGGGGTGCTCCAGAGGTGCCCGTGGGGGCATGGCAGGCTGTTAGAGACAAAGCAGCAGCAGCAGCAGCGACCAGCAAGGCTTGGGGCTTGGCACCCCGGGTTGCCTGGGCAGGCAGGCTCAGCACTTGTCCCCTGGGGGTGCCCATCTGAGACCCAGTGGCAGCAGAAGCAGCAGCAGCAGCAGCAGCAGAGGCCAGGAAGGCTTGGTGGCTGGCACCCATTCTTGGCCGGGCATTGCAGGCTGTCTGGCATCAGTGGAGCAGCAGCAGAGGCCCGGCCAGGGCTTGGTGGCTGCCACCCCTACTTGGCCGGGCATTGCAGGCTTGCATCCTACTCACCAGATTTCAACAAGTTCTTCTGCAAATTGGTTAAGTCTTGCCCGGTGGTGAATCACGTGGCCACCTAGTAGCAGACACTGGATTGTTGGGGCACAGTACCCGTGACACAGCAGAGGCAGCAGAAGCAGAAGCAGTGGAGATTCGATTGCCAGGTCACAGTACCCATGGCACCACAGAGGTGACGTTCAGCAGCAGCAGCAGCAGCAGCAGCAGCAGCAGCAGCAGCGCTTCGATTGCAGGGCACAGTACCAATTGCACAGCAGAGACAGCAGAAGCAGCAGCAGCGGATATTGGATTGTTGGGGCACAGTACCTGTAGCACCACAGAGGCGGCATTCAGCAGCAGCAGGAAGCAGCAGTGGACACTTGATTGCAGGGCACAGTACCCGTGACACAGCAGAGGCAGCAGAAGTGCATCAGCAGACATTTGATTGCTGGGGCACATTACCCGTGACACAGTAGAGGTGGCATTCAGTGGCAGCAGCAGACATTGGATTGCCAGGGCACAGAACCCATGGCACAGCAGAGGAAGCAGTGGCAGCAGCAGAAGACATTGGATTGCCCGGGCACAGAACCCATGGCACAGACAGCAGAGGCAGCATTGGCAGCAGCAGCAGACATTGGATGGCCCGGTAGCAGAACCCATGGCACAGCAGAGGTAGCATTGGCAGCAGCAGCTGATATTGGATTTCTGGGGCACAGCGCCCATGGCATAGTAGAGGCAGCAGCAGCAGACACTGGATTGCCCGGTAGCAGAACCCTTGCACAGAATTGGCAGCATTGGCAGCAGCAACTGACATTGGATTGCTGGGGCACCGAACCCATGGCATAACAGAGGCAGCAGCGGCAGCAGCTGCAGACATTGGATTGCCCAGGCACAGAACTCATGGCACAGACAGCAGAGGCAGCATTGGCAGCAGCAGCAGCAGACATTGGATGACCCGGTAGCAGAACCCATGGCACAGCAGAGACAGCAGCAGCAGCAGCAGCAGCAGCAGACATTGGATGGCCCAGTAGCAGAGCCCATGGCATGGCAGAGGCAGCAGCAGATGACATTGGATGGCCCAGTAGCAGAACCCATGGCACAGCAGAGGCAGCATTGGCAGCAGCAGCAGACATTGGACGGCCGGGGCACTGTAGCAGACATTGGATTGTATTTCATCCAATTTATCCTATATAATTTTTCTTAAAGCAGGTGAAGATTTATAATGCATTCAGGCTACGGGATCATTGTGGCCAGTCTCTGTGTAACATTTGATTAAACAGGTCTTTCCAGACTTATCATTAAACTGGCTTCCTGTACCCGTGGCACAGCAGAGGCAGCAGAGGCATTGGCAGCAGCAGCAGCAGACATTGGATTGCCAGGGCACAGAACCTGTGGAACAGCAGAGCAGGATTTGCCTGTGTGCAGCACCCATGGATCCAGGATGGTAGGATTTGCCAGGGAAGAGCTCCCATACAGCAGCAGACGACAGCAGCAGAATTGCGTGGGCACATGTAGATTTTCCGGGGCAGAGAACCCATGGACCAACAGACAGCAGCAACGGGATTACCAGGCCAGTGGGGCACATCACCTAGGGTTGCCAGGGCAGGCAGACAGGCACTTTGGCATGAGCATCGGAAGGCAGACTGAGGCAGGGTTTGAGGTTAGCAACCTGGGTGGGCAGACAGGCAGTGTGGCATGAGCATTGGAAGGCAGACTGAGGCAGGGTTTGATCTTGGCAACCTGGGCGGGCAGACAGGCAGCGTGGCATGAAAATCAGAAGGCAGACTGAGGCAGGGTTTGATCTTGGCAACATGGGCGGGCAGACAGGCAGCATGGCATGAGCATCAGAAGGCAAACTGAGGCAGGGTTTGAGGTTAGCAGACTGAGGCAGGGTTTGATCTTGGCAACATGGGCGGGCAGACAGGCAGCATGGCATGAGCATCAGAAGGCAAACTGAGGCAGGGTTTGAGGTTAGCAGACTGAGGCAGGGTTTGATCTTGGCAACATGGGCGGGCAGACAGGCAGCATGGCATGAGCATCAGAAGGCAAACTGAGGCAGGGTTTGAGGTTAGCAGACTGAGGCAGGGTTTGATCTTGGCAACATGGGCGGGCAGACAGGCAGCATGGCATGAGCATCAGAAGGCAAACTGAGGCAGGGTTTGAGGTTAGCAGACTGAGGCAGGGTTTGATCTTGGCAACATGGGCGGGCAGACAGGCAGCATGGCATGAGCATCAGAAGGCAAACTGAGGCAGGGTTTGAGGTTAGCAGACTGAGGCAGGGTTTGATCTTGGCAACATGGGCGGGCAGACAGGCAGCATGGCATGAGCATCAGAAGGCAAACTGAGGCAGGGTTTGAGGTTAGCAGACTGAGGCAGGGTTTGATCTTGGCAACATGGGCGGGCAGACAGGCAGCATGGCATGAGCATCAGAAGGCAAACTGAGGCAGGGTTTGAGGTTAGCAGACTGAGGCAGGGTTTGATCTTGGCAACATGGGCGGGCAGACAGGCAGCATGGCATGAGCATCAGAAGGCAAACTGAGGCAGGGTTTGAGGTTAGCAGACTGAGGCAGGGTTTGATCTTGGCAACATGGGCGGGCAGACAGGCAGCATGGCATGAGCATCAGAAGGCAAACTGAGGCAGGGTTTGAGGTTAGCAGACTGAGGCAGGGTTTGATCTTGGCAACATGGGCGGGCAGACAGGCAGCATGGCATGAGCATCAGAAGGCAAACTGAGGCAGGGTTTGAGGTTAGCAGACTGAGGCAGGGTTTGATCTTGGCAACATGGGCGGGCAGACAGGCAGCATGGCATGAGCATCAGAAGGCAAACTGAGGCAGGGTTTGAGGTTAGCAGACTGAGGCAGGGTTTGATCTTGGCAACATGGGCGGGCAGACAGGCAGCATGGCATGAGCATCAGAAGGCAAACTGAGGCAGGGTTTGAGGTTAGCAGACTGAGGCAGGGTTTGATCTTGGCAACATGGGCGGGCAGACAGGCAGCATGGCATGAGCATCAGAAGGCAAACTGAGGCAGGGTTTGAGGTTAGCAACCTGGGTGGGCAGACAGGCAGCATGGCATGAGAGGCAGTAGGGGAGGCAGGCTGGGACCTTGGCAGGGCACTCAGATAGGCTGGCAAAGATTGTGCAGCGCGCGCAAGAGAGAAACAGTCAGATAAGTGGGCCGAGATTGTCTAGCCAGAGGCCGGCTGGCAGGCTTACAGCTTCCCAATGCCACCCCGCGTCATGAGGTCAGTCAGATAGGCTGGCTGAGGTGGTCTAGTGTGTGTGTGTGTGTGTGAGAGAGAGAGAGACAGGGTGTGTGTGCCGGGCATTGAGAGGGAGGGATAGCACCTCAGCAGCAGCAGCCCAGATTGAAGAGGAGCCCCATCCCAAGACTGCCCCTGGCATGGGATGGCATGTGCCACTGCACCATCAATCCATGTCCAGAGGCAGCTCAGGGAATCCCAGCAGTGGAAGGTTCACCTTGACAGACAGCAACTGCTCCACCAACTTGGCCCCCAGTCTCAGGCGATGCGGTGAGCAAATGTCCCCCATCACAGAGAACACCTGCTCACTGGGGACACTTGTTGGTGGGCAGGACAACAGACCCTTGGCCACTTTGGACTGGGCCAGCCACATGTTGGTCTTGCCGGCCCAGTAGGCCAAGGGATCGCTGCTGGGATCAATGCACGGCTCCTCCTCCAGGTAGCTCTCCACTGCTGCTGAGGCGCTGTCACACTCCCTCACATAACTGTCCTTTGGCACCACCTCCACCACTGCCCTCAGCCACGTTGTCTGCCCTGCTGTGCATGGACCCATGCTCGCCAGAGTGGCCTGCACATATGAGCTGCTGCTGCTGGCAATAGGGGTGTTGCTGCTGCTCAGCCTGCTGCTGGGGCTGCTACTGCTAGGGCTGGGGGGAGGGATAGACCCCACTGGCTGAAAGGGGTGGCTGCTCCCACTCCCACCATCCCCAGGGGCATCCTGCTGCTGCTGCAGCACACTCTCCAGAGTCCTCTCTAGCTGCCGGACCCTCTCCACCAGCTCCCCCTTCCAGTGGCCATAGAGCTGTGTCTGGTGTGCCATGCTGCCCCTGACCCTGGGGTCCAGCATAGTTGCCAAGACATATTTATCCCGCTGCAGGAGCTCATCGAACTGCGCCTTCAGCCCTGCCTTCAGCTGCTGCACCAGGACAACCGCCTCATCCACCAGCTTCTTGCCCTGAGGGCCACAATCCTGCCCCTGGAGAATTTCCTCCAGCCTGCTGAGGAGACTCTAGGCAGAGGGGTCACTTGGCTGATGGTGGCCATGGAGGAGCTGATGGTCTCTGTCATGGCAAGGAATGGTCTCAGAATGAAGACAATGTGAGCCAGGATCTCCCATTCTGCCCCATTGTACCCTGGAGGTGCCCCACTGTCCATCACTAGTTGAACCTGATGCAAGGCGGCTTTCTGCTTGAGAAGCCGCTCGAGCATCAGGAACGTAGAATTTCACCTGGTGGACACATCCTGCACCAGCTGGTGCACTGGGGACCCTTGCTTTGCTTGCTTCGCCCGGAGTAGGTTGCTGCCCTTCACGCTCTGGTTAAAGAAACCGGCCAGCTTCCTCCTCCGCTCGATCAGGGAGCTAAGGGTGCCTGCCCCAATCCCCTTCTCCCCCAAGCCCAGAGCGTCCCTGACCACCAGGTGAAGGGTGTGTGCAGCACAAGGGATGCTGGTGAAGCCCCCCTCATGGACTGTCCTCAATATGTTGGCCGCAATGTCCATCACCACGCAACCCTTGGTGAAGGGTGCACCTGGCGTGACCCACTCCCTCACCATGGTGGTCAGGGCTGCCTCAATGTTCCAAGATGTGTGTGTGGGGGGGTGTCCATTACTTTCGGCTGAAGCAGGGTCCATCTATACCCTGCTTCGGGACCCTTCCTGCCATTCCCAAATGCTGCCTCTGGGTCCTGCCACCAGTGCACTGTCACTGCCAGGTAGGCGTGCTGCGCGTTTCGACTTGACCACAGGTTGGTAGTAAGTGGACGGTGGCACCCCCAGTCCCTGCCAGCTGCTCCCTCACCTGCTCCTTTAAAACCCAGTACAAGACTGGTACCACCTGCCGACTCAGGGTGGTGCGCGAGGGCAGCTTAAACTGGGGGGCCAGGAAGTCAATCAGGTGACTAAACCCCATGTCCCCGACCACCGAGAAGGGCTGCCCATTGAGCACTATAATTTCCCCAACATGTGCGTGACTTTCCACACTGCACTCCAAGTCCTGCAGCTGCTGATGGACTTGGCAGCTGTCCCCACCCCAGCTCCTCCATGGTGCACTGACGCTGCTGCTGCTGCTGCTGCTCCCCCCTAGCAGCAATACTGCTCCTGCTGCTAGAGGTAGCTGCTCGAGTACACTTGCCCACTGATGGAGGCGGACGACCGGCCGCTGCAGTCAGGAAACCGCTGGCATCCACTGCCCCTGCCTGCCCGCTTAGCAGTACAGCGCTGTGGCATCCCTTCAGGTGCCTCACCATGGCAGTTGTGCCAAGGTTGGTGAGCACCTGCCCACGCTTCACCACCTTCTGGCACAAACTGCACTGAACCACCCTGGGATCATCCGCCTGCACCAACTTAAAATGCGCCCATATAGAGGATTTTTTTGCCCCCTCCTGCCTTCTGGCCTGCACTGGGTGATGCACCACTGACAGCACTGATGGGAGGGACAGAATATGGTGACGACACAGCTCTTGGAGGGATAGCCATCACCTCAGCACCAGACATCCCCTCCACAGGACTAGTGTCTCCCTCTCCCCCCCCCCTTGCGTGGGTGGGGCCTGGGGAGGGCTCTGTCACGGAATAACATAGGGTCACACACGTGTAACACGGTCCTACATGTAGACTACAAGTCTGGTAAATATGTAAAGCAAAAGGTTCCACATGTATGTAATGTTATAATTGAGAAATGTAAAACTCAAATTACACCTGTGACACGTGATCAAGCTACAGAAAATGCAAATAATGTGTATTTGGGGAATGCTTGCCAGACGGAACCCTGTGGAGATGTAAATGGACCTTCCTGTTTGCCTGGGTTGCTTACGTGACACACTCCAGGTTTCCCCCTACGCGGGAAACCCGAGACAAAGAAGGAGGAAGGGTACTTAAGTTATCACTTGCCCAGAGCCACCTTGAGCATTCTCATCTGCATCCAAAAGCTCAGCTGCCAGTCAGCAAGGCTGAAAAGATATGAGCTGAGAAACAGGATTTTGTTCTCTAGCAACTCTAAGTCTCGAAACCCAGTCGCTTACACCAAAGGACTGAGAGAAACTTATGGACCTTTATAGGGTAAGATGCATATTTAAGAACTCAACCAGCATAGATCAGGAATGCATTATATTTACCTTTGATTTCTAGTAACCACTCTGTATCAACTATCTTGCTTATGTAATCAATACACTTACTTCTTATCTTTATGAAGAAGTGTTTGTGTCTAACATTGGAACACAAGTGAGCAACAAGAGCCCTCAAACTCTTGCAAACCCAGAGAGTAAAGAGTCTGTAAACAGGAAGGATCAGGCCCTTGAGTGACAAAAGGGTTGTCCCTGTGGCAGACTTGAATTAGCCAGAGAGAGAAACTAATTCAAGTGGGCTGTGCGCAAGGGAAATTGAGTCACTAAAACCTGGTAAAGTGGGGGTGTGGACCCTCCAACCCATGACAGTGGCACCCAACAAGTAGGGTCAAGCTCAGCTTGTGGACCAATGTGTAGAAAGTAGAGGACCACTGCCAGGTGACTGGACTCCTCTGAGGGGAGAAAATCCCATACCTGCAGAGTCTGAAAGCCCCAGGAGTTGGGAACTCAGCTCTGAGAGAGTGGAATAAGCAGATCCTTGAACAGAATGCGCTGAGTTTGTTGTTTTAATCTTAATTTTGGGCCAGGGACAGTAAACAAAATAGGTTGCCCAAAGCACTTTCATCACGGGCCGCTCCCCAATCCCCATAACACCGGGGGCGGCCATGGGGAGCGTTGCAGGCATCTGTTGGAGGGTCCCAGAGGTGGCACTGAGATCATCGCAGCAAGCAAGATCTTTCTTTCCCCCCCCCCGACAAAGAACAGTGGCTGGTACTGGGGGTGGGGGGTGGCAGTTGGCCAGCCAGGGGCCATGGAACATCGCTCCCTCTCCCCACCCCTTGCGGGGGTGGGGCCTGGGGAGGGCTCCTTCCGGGCCACTCCCCATAACACTGGGGTCAGCTGCCAGCTGTGCCAGAGGCGCGTATCGGGGGCACGGCTCGAAGGGGCACGATCAAAGGGGCCTGCCCTTTGGTCGTGCCCTTCAGTTGTGCCTGGAGGTTGGGATGGAGGGGTCGCTGGTGGGGTTGCCCAATGTGAGGTTTCTACTGGTGAAAGTTGTGAGGAGGCCTTCCTCTCCCCCCGGTGAGAGAGGGGTGGAGAGGGAGGACTACCCCTGGTGGCAGCAGGGGATGGAAGGAAGGATGGTTTGATACTGGTAGAGTGGGTATTGGGATGGGTTAGTAAGGCATATTGTTAGATATTATTA
>QEPC01002403.1:5470673-5485182 GCA_003113815.1 Sphenodon punctatus | reverse complement strand
GAAAGAACACAGGGAGGGGTAAAAAATAAAAATAACACCTAAATCTATCTAATCTAATCTAAATAAATGAAACTATGGAGGTAAATGTGTGGAAATGGGTGAAATAGGAGGAGGATGGCAATGGATTGTGAGGAACACAAACTGCTGGGACAGGGAGACTTCTGAAAATGCCTGCTGACAGGATCAGTGGCTAGCTCAGAACGATATGGAAAGGGGGGGGGGCAATTACTTTTGTTACTTGCTGCGCCCACCTTACCACAAGCACCATTGGCTCCGTACAGCCTAGCCCGTGACCAATCGCAGACTGTGAAGCCAATGGTCTGAGGAAAAGAGGGATGGTGATTGGGCAAGCTGGCTGCTAGTCCAAGCCTCTCCACCCCTCCTCAGCTGACACCCCCCACCCCCGTATAATTTATCTCTTCAGATGCCAGGTATGTCAAATCCACTAGCTCTGGGATGCAGACTTGTAGGAGGTAAGAAATGAGCTAGAGGAACACAGAGGTGAATTCAACTCAGGATTCTGTACAATAACCCCAGTCTAAAGGCCATGGAAATGTGATGGGATTCCTATTGATTTGAGCTGTAGTTTGATTCCTGAGAAGTTTGCCCTTGTTTCCCAAAGAGTCAGAAGAACTCAGCTGATGTAAATGGGAATAACTCCACAGACTTTAATGAAGCTCTGTTATCTTATGTCAGCTGAGTATTTGGTCCCAGACAAGACCGGGCTTGTGCAGAAATTCCAGGTTTGGAACTGTCTCTATTGTTTAGTCTTTATCATACTCTGGTATCTATTTAGCTAATCATGCAAAGATGAACAGCAGCATTAATTATATAGTTTGGAGAGATCACATGTTTGGGTGAAAACAGACATAACGCTAACTCCACTTTAACACCGCTTTCACATGTCTTATGCATGTTACAGGGCTGTATTGGTGCCCTGTGCAGCCCTGCAGCATGCATAAGAAAAGTGACAGCGGCGTTAAAGAGGTGTTTAGCATTCTGTCTGTTTTCACCCAGTCGTCTGTCCAGATAAGATAAATATCCATGCCATCCTAATCTCCAAGGGAGAGCACTCACATCCTCACCTGATGTACTTTAAAGTAACACACTGCCTGCAACGGCAAAGCATTCACAGTATGGCTCAAAGCAGAGCTGTTGGCTGCTTTCTGTCCTTGGCCTAGATACTGCTGTTGTGCTGCGTTGGATAGGCTGCCTGCAGCTGCAGAGAAAGGGAATACTTTGGGTGGCGTAGACAGCATTATTTCCATATTTCTATCTTACCAGTCTGTGCCTTTGAGCCATTCCAATTTCAAAGCTTTGCTTCACTCCACTTTTAAGCAAGAGTTCTTAGGATTATACCCTTTTTTATTTCCATCAGCATTTACAGCTGGTGACTGAACCTGATAAGAGACATAAAACTCCAGATTAAGGCAGATATTGCATCCTCTGCACTTTTTATTTTCCCCACATCGTGTACATTAGGAGTTGTGTCAGCCTTAATTTGGTATTTCTTATCCTTCTTCAAGTTGTATCTGAACTAGGTAAAGGTAAATAAGTTTACTGAGCAAGTCCACCGACCATATCAATATCCATATCCAGGTCATCAATAAAATAAGTAGAATAGATGGAAGACAAAATAAAACCCTAACATCACAAGCCTGCTGTATGTTAACAAAGAATATAAAAGGTTAAAACCAGAATAATAAACAGAAATAGTTTGGTAAAATATATAACATATAATGTCCCCCTTAAAATCCAGAACTAATAGAATTCACGTATGTTTTCCTGAGAGAAGTGACTTTGATAGATAAATAGCTACTAGGGGTGGGACTCTGGACAAAAATTTGGTTTCAGTTTCCCTGTGTCTCGGATCTCCTTACGGTTTTGGATCTATCAGTGTCAGTACTTTTTCCCACTGAAGTCAACGGGTTCCCATTGGTGGCGCCTTCCTGTGTCTTGGGAGGATTTCCCGTTGACTCCAATGGGAACAGATGATCTGAACACTGGGAACTGAGAAGGGCCCAATTTTCAAATCTCTTTCGGTTAAAACCGAAATCGAAAGTCCCATGCCTAGCTACCATCTTAGTAACATACAGGTCTTGCCCTTAACATTCTTGTTACCCTTAAGGGTAACATTCTTGCCCTTAAGTTAAAAAATATTTTATCGTTTAGGCAACTATATGTCATGTTTTTAAAAAGGACTCCAGATAGCGATCCCTAAGATCTGCATACAGTTGGCACGCCAGAAAATAATGCACCAAGTCCTCTGCAACTGCAGCTCCACAAATACAGTCTATCATGTAGGGGAATAACCTGAAATCTCCCCAAATTAACCACTGTGTCCATCTGTTTGAATCATAAATGGGTAAAAAATTTACGATGCACCATTTTTAGAGGGAATGATAAATAATTTTCACAGCAGTGTAAGGATTTTGAGCTAGCTAACCAGCGAGCAAATTTCGATGTTGAGGGTGCGGCCACATCCAGTTGCATTCTCATATCGAACACTCTTCGTCTGAAGACAGGCTTAGCTGCCAGCCCTAATGGCTTGCAATGAAAATCCATAACAGAATGTCAAATCTGAGAGCTGATGTAGTCAGCTAGTTTTAGAAGGAATCCCCAGGCCTTGTTCAATAAAGCACAACCTGGGAAGTCTATCATACTCCTTGTCGACGCACCCCCAAAGAGACGCAGAGACATACATTGGTTTTAACAGCGTGGCCGCACTCTTTATTCAACAGATTCAAACTTAAAAGGCCGGTGGGGGATTGCACTAGCAATCTTGGGTCCAGCATGCTAGCTAAAAACAAGTCTTATTAACTATAAACTGAGTACTGTCCCGGAAGCGCCTTCCGGTTGGAAGTACGTTAACTATAACCATCCCCTCTTTCGACTGCCTCGCGGCCAATGGCCGAAGGGGTGTGTGCCTGCAGTGGGCATGAGTAAGTCGGTAAATGCCCCGCAGGATATGAAGGCTGTGCACGCCCCTACTTGCCCTGCGAAGCACCCCTCCCAGGGTTATGAACCCTGTGCATGCTGTGCCCTGCATTACACAAGGTATCACATCCCCATCTCTTATGGAGATGACTCTTTTTAACTATCTTAACCTATTTATCCTAACCTAGCTTGCTGGACCCCTGTCATCAAGGGAGTCAGAATGAACTGCCACGCCCCCACCGCCTAACATAACAGCAAACCTTCCAAATGCCCTGCCAAGGCAGCCAAATACAGCTGTTTTCCTTTATCAGAGAAATGGACTCCATCTACCCTATATAAGGAGGGATTAGTGTGTACTTCCTGGTGTGATTAATGAAAGTACCGCCCACGCTGTGAACCCATTTGTTTATTTCCCGATTGATTCCCTTTCTCGCTCTATCTACTTTTCCCGGTTTCCTAGCTCCAACCCACCGGCTTCTAGGTATCCAATTTGTCCAAATCAATTTGACCCGTTGAAACCATCTTTTTACCATAAGCAAGTCTGTCTTGATCCGTATAATTAACTTTACCCCATTTGTTGAAATGATATTGTTTTCCCCCAAATGTATGACTATCATGTCCGGGCTGCTGGTTGCCCCCATCCCATTTAATGCAGGCAGGAGCTGGGCCCACCGCATCCCACTCTTCCCTAACCACCTAATTTTTGCGTGTTTGCCTAAGCCAAATTGAGAACCTAATTCAGTAGATGCGGCAGCTCTGCTCGTCCATCAGACAATGCTGTGACCGACAATACCGTTTCTTCCCGTCTCATGGTCCCGGTCCTATTGAAAAACACAATTGTTAAAGTTGATATGGCCTGATGTATCTCCTGAATGCCACAGACCTCCATCTCCCTACCACCTTAATGGTTTCTTCAGGTAAACCGGCTGCTGAATCTGTTGTGTCAGTCCCAATCCTGAAGGAGTGGGAGCCGAACTCCCTGGGGGGTAAGCCAGCCTTGACCAAGGCAGCCCTAAAGACTGTGGTGAATTGGTGGCTGGTGAGGAGGACTGTATCCTGGTGTATAAACAGGGGCCCTGCAACCTGAGGCCTTGCCTGCAAATAGCGTCCCATGTGTATTACCGGGCAGACTGCAGTTTGCCCGCATCTGTACAACTGAACTGTATGCCCTTTCTTCCTCTCATCTGTCTTTGACCAGCGAAGTTGGATCACTACCCTGTCCTTACCACATAAGACATCCGTACGCTGGAAAGGGGTGTCTGACCTGTCCCATACAATGGCGGCAACCACTTCGCTAATGCGAAAGGCCCCAAAGAATGTCAAGGTGTACACAGTAGTAAACAGCTGCAATTCGTACATATCGTAACATACCTCGGGGAGGGCCCTGCTCACCATTACCAATCTAGGTGTCGTGAGTGGTGCCCTAGCCCTGGGAGAAGGCCGCGCGGCCCGCACCCAGCTCTCCAACATATATTTGATGTAGAATCCCTTGTCCAGGGACGGGAAACCCATGAGCCAGTTAGCGAATACTAGGGCAGCCACTTTTCCTCCTATTGTGCCCGGTGCTAATCCTCTCTCCTTCTGATGTATTGCAAATTGGATAACCTCGAGCTCACTGTTGGGAAAACCCAGGCCCCAACCCTTAGAGACCCAAAATTCCTGGAACTCCCTGACTGTCCTACCGTATGAAGCTTGGGTTCGTGGGGCCAACAATCCCTGTATGATAGCCTGTGCCGTTAGAGCCTTGGGGTCGGGAGCAGACCTAGCTTCTGGCACTAGCACTCGAAATCGAGCTGTCTGGAATCGAGAAAGGGCATCAGCTATGCCGTTATTGATCCCAGGTACATGTCTAGCTGTAAATAAAATATTGGACCTCAAGCATGCCAGCACCAGTACCTGCACCAAGCCTATCACCCTGTGGGACCGGGATGACAAGGTGTTAATTATGTGGACAACTGCTAGGTTATCACACCAGAATAGGACAGACCGGTTGGCAAACTGTTCGGCCCAGACCAATACTGCCACCACTATTGGGAACAGTTCCAAAAATGTCAAATCTCGGGTGACTCCTTGCTCATGTCTTATTAACTATAAACTGAGTCATGGGGCGGCACACCATCGGGTCCTAAAGTAAACCCCAAAGCCTGATCCCTCCGCCGCATCTGACTGAACTTGGAGGTCAGACTGCAGTAGCAATCGGGTTCTCCAAAAGCTTACTCCGTTAAAGTCGGTTAAGAAGTCCAGCCATGTGCTTAAGTCACTCTTCATTTCTCGTTACCCGAATCCTGTGGTGTGGGGCCGTCGCGCCTCTAAATCTTTCATACAAATGGGCTAGGAAGGCCCTGCCTGGGGCCACTACCCGGCAGGCAAAGTTAAGGCTGCCCACCAAAGATTGGAGCGCCTGGATGGTGAACTTTCGTGCGGCCAAGCACTCTTGTATCTTAATCCTAAGGGTCTGCCATTTTTCTGCTGGGAGGCAGGATTGTTCCTTCACCGTGTCCAGTTCGATTCCCAGATACGTGATTCTGGTGCTAGGGCCTTCTGTCTTTTTGGGGGCCAGCAGGACACCAAGGTCTTCGGCCACCTCCTGAAAAAGCCATAAAGCAGCCGCACAATCCCCTGATCTGGGACGCCCTATTATGAGGAAGTCATTGAGGTATTTTGTCACCTCTCCATCCCTCCACCGTTGTTTAAAGACCCATTATATCAGGGAACTGAACCTCTGGAAAACTGAACAGGAAACAGAGCACCCCATCTGCATGGCCCGATCGAAGTAGTATCGCCCTTCACATTGAAAAACCAATAGGTGGAAACTCTCTGCATGTACAGGTAGCAAGTGAAAGGCAGATTTCACATCACATTCCGCCATCATGGCCCCCCGCCCCATCCTTCTGGCTTTTTCGACAGCCACGTCAAAGGAAGCATATTTAATCGTGGTGAGTTCCTTTGGAATGGCATCATTCACTGATCTGCCCCTCGGATGGGACAGGTGGTGTATGAGGTGGAATTCCCCAGGTGCCTTTTTTGGAACTACCCCCAGGGGGGATATAAACAAATTTGGAATCGGGGGTTGTTTAAACGGGCCCATTACCCTCCCTTCCTTAATTTCCTTGTCAATTTTGCTTCACACTATATGTTCTTTTCCTATTGTAGATTTCAAATTGTGAGTTAATCCCACTGGGTCCACTCGGTTGGCCGGCATCCTAAATCCCACTCTAAATCCCTCAACTATGTACGCTACTTCCTGTCTATTAACATGATGGTACAGGGCACACTCCAGCCGGTCAGTTCTGACTGGTGTTGGTCCCCTGCCCAGCTCGACCATTTCCCGAGGGGCCAGGGCCTCCTTTTCCGGTACCGCCACTATGTGAAAACTTTCCTTTTTCATTCCTCTGCTTGAGCTTAAAACAGTTAGTGACAGGGTGACCCCCTCCCGCGCAATTTGAACATCTGTGTTGGAATTTGCAGGAGCTCCGATTGCATCTCCCTCCCCGACTGTACTCCCAGCAGTGGCCCAGACTGCTTTGTGTGTTCTTTCTACCATCGCCACGAAAAGGCTCGTTGGCTGCCACGACACCGCCTCTTACTAAGACGTGCCCACTTTCAGACAAGGGCGCCCTGGTCACATCCACCATGCACTCCAACCATAAGTCGGTTGCATGGATATCCCAGCGCATTCCCGGATGTAAGGCTGCCCTGTGTTGGAAGGCCTCATCGTATCTTAATCAGGCTCTGGGAGGGCTGGTCGCATAAGCCCTACATACTATGTCTACATATTTATGGAGCTCAAGGCCACGACCCGGGTCAGCCTGTAGCACCACCGCCATGTACACGGTGAACGCTGATGTCCAGTTCGCCCAGTTCCTATCCACCTTAGGGCGTCGAAACTTTTCTTTATCCTTCGCATCCTCCCCTTCAGAATGATCCAGAATCGGGTTGCTGAACATTAGGGCATATACATCAACATATTCCGCCCCCCAGATTTTCTCCTTTGTGGCTGGCAGCAGGTGCTCCCCAAATGGGGCAGACACCTCACTGTAAGCCCCCCCAGTGGAGGGGGGAGGGCGGATTAATGGGGTGGTCGATGTATTTGTCGTCACCCTGCCGGTTCTTTCCCCAAGCCCTACCTGCCCCGAGGCGGCTGCAGCCCCTTTCTGTGGTTCCTTGCTGCTCTGAGCCCTATCAATTTGGGTGTCCCCTCCCGCCA
This sequence comes from Sphenodon punctatus, assembly GCA_003113815.1. Lineage (NCBI taxonomy): Eukaryota > Metazoa > Chordata > Lepidosauria > Sphenodontia > Sphenodontidae > Sphenodon > Sphenodon punctatus. Next base: position 5,478,038 of record QEPC01002403.1, on the reverse strand, counting down.
GTGGTGGTGGGGCCGATGTTACCCACACCCATTCCCCATCTAACCTTCTTCTTTGCGGCCCGGTGTGGATCATGAGGCTGCTGGTACCTTGGGTTCTTTCGCCCCCCCTGTGTAGACCCTGGGTGTGGGGGGAAACCGAGTCCCTCCCCCAACCGCCCACGTTCTGGCCTCAACTGGGCGGTTGCCCGCTGACCCGTGTTCTTGCCCTATCTCCTCACCTTGATTCGCTGGTCCCGTTGCACCACTGGGCTCCCGAGTTCTCATTCTTCCCTGTTGCAACTCTTTCTCGAGGGCCTGGACTCTCCGCCACAATTCCCCGTAGGTGGGCTGTTCCTCCACCTCGCTGCTTTCAATTCTCCTCCTGGATGTTGGGGGCGAGTCTCCTGCCTCGGGCAAAGGAAAGACCCCCTCCCCTCCGGCCCCTCCGGGTCAGCTTCGTCCTCCCCGTGGGGCTGCTCTCCTAGATTGATCCCAGTGCTTGTCTCCCTCTGGTGGTGAACCAGACCTGGGATCCCCAGGGGATCTTGCACCTCAATTGGTGCCACTCCCTGTTCTTGTGCATACTGGGCCCCACCCTCATAAATTGCATCCAACAGAGGGCCTAGACCCCCACTCTAACCCCCGTCTCCGGGAGGGTCCGTCCTGTTACCCACGTCCTGGACCTGCTCCCTGGGGTCAGGGGCCTGGGGTGTCCTGCCTTGCCCCCTTTGCTGCCTGGTCCTTAGTCCTGGTGTTAGGGGGCTTGGGTCACCACCTTCCCAATCTTGCCTGTATCTGGTTGGGTGGTGGTGATTGTCCTCCCACCCCTTCTGAGGCCCTGGCCCTCATGGGGGTCTGCAACTCGGTTTCTGCCCTTGCGGCCTGCAGATCTGCTGGGCTGCTACTCCTGGCCTCTTCCATGGGTCCCACCCCCTGGGCCCTTCGGGCCCTCCTGACCCTGCCTCCCTCTCCCTCAATTAGGCCTCGCAAGCCTGGAGCCTGGCCAGTATCTCCGCGGGGGTGGGGCACCTGTTTTGGGAACTTGCCTCCTGCTCTTGTCCATCCCATCCATTGGTGGTCCATCCACTGCCCCCCATGCTCCCTTTCCTGGCTCCATCCCCTTTTTTCTTGTTAGTTCGGCCCATGGCCTTGTTCTTGCAGCAGCAGTACGCTCTTCAGCTGCTGCTCCTTCACTTCTCACCCAGATCTGCCGCTCTCACGCGGCTGCAGGGGCGCTCCCTTCTAGCGGGGAGGAGACCCAGACCCCGTGCTGTGCTTTGCGCAGGTGCATTGGGCGGTTGCTGAGGCAACCCCAGTTACAACAGAGAGAGGCCTACTAACAGGCCTCTCTCACCCAGCCATGTGGGGGGGGGCAACAATTGCCTGCCGTCTCCATTTTGTCAGCAGTGGAGGCATTGCTAACAAACCCAGTTCCTTGAATTGTGCCTGGAAAGCTATTGGTAGTAGTACATATGCTAGAGCACACATTTAATGTACTCCTGGCATCCCGCCCACAGCAGAACACAGGCCGCCGCATTCTGCACCGACTACAGCTTCTGAACAGTCATCAAGGTCAGCCCCATGTAGAGTACGTTGCAGTAATCTAGCCTCAAGGTTATGAAAGCTCAGACGATGCTGGCCAAATCAAAATCTGATAAAAAGGTTGCACCTTTCTCACCAGCTGTAATCGCAACCTGGAGATTCAGGCACAGCAGTGGATCCAAGAGCACCTCATGGCCGTAAACCTGAGTGACCAAATGAGGCCAGACCCCGTCAATAAAAGGGGTCCTTACATCTCCCAGGTCACATGGACGGCTCACCATCACCCCTTCAGTTTTGTCTGGATTCAGCTTCAATCGGCTCGCCATCATCCATTCCCCAAAGACAACCAGGCACTGGATAGGCATCAAGATTGCAGGACCTGGGTCAGATGAAAAAGAGAGACAGAGTTGGGTGTCATCAGCATACTGATGGCACTTTACTCGAAATCTCCATACAACCTCGCCCAGGGGCTTCAGATACACATTGAACACGAGTGGGAACAAGATAGAACCCTGAGGGACCCCACATGGGGATGACGAGCCACCGCCCATCACCACCCTTTGGGTTCTCCCAGCCAGGAATGAGTGGAACCAGGCAGCCCTGCAAACTCCTGCCAAGTCACACAGCTTATGTCACCACCACCCCATGATCAACTTTATAAAAGGCTGCTGAAAGATCTAACAAAACCAACAGAATACAATTGCCCTTGTCGATTGCTAAATAGAGGTCGTCAACCAAGGGCACAAGTGCAGTCTCAGTGCCATGCGCAGGACGAAAACCTGTCTGACATGCAGTGGCGGTCCCTCGCTTTGGCACTGGGGGCACTGACCTACAGCAGCCCCAGTGCCAAAGCTCCCGCGCTCAGCACCATTCCGGATGCATGCAGGCCCCCAGCACCGGCCCAGCACCATTTCGGATGCGCGGGGGCTGGCGCTGAGGGCCCATGCACATCTGGAATGGTGCTGGGCCGGCGGTGGGGGCTTTCAAGTCCCGGCGTCTCTTCAGTGCATGCGCCCCAGTCGGTGAGACTTTCCTCCCCGGGTTGGTGCGCATGTGCTGAAGAGACGTGGGGGCGGGGGGAGGCTTTTCTGTAGGTCGGCACTGCCGCCGACCTACAGAAAAGCTGCACGCACAGCTTTGGGGGAGGCGTGGGCAGCTTGGGCAATGGGTTCTAATGGAACCCATAGCCCAAGCTATTTCAATTGTCTAGAGGGGCGGCTCAAAGCCGCCCCTCTTGGCTCCACTGCAGCTGCGCCAGGCCAGGCACGAAATTTGTGGGTGGGTGGGGTCTCTCAGACCTTGCTCACTCGCTCCCAGCATTGCCAGTCACACGCCTTCCTGATCCTGCTGCAGCCTGAGCCAGCGTGAGCAGGTAGGTAGGGTGGTCTGGTCTGGGGGGAATGGGGGGGTGGGGGGGCACAGTGGGGGGACATGGGGGCCCCACATCCCCCCACCATGCCCCAGACACAGGGACATGTTGGGTGGGGGTGATACATGATGGGGAGTAGGGGCACATGGGGGAGACAGATGGGGGTGACACAGATGGGAGACACAGATGGGGGGCACATGGGGGAGACAGATAGGGGGGCATAATGGGGGGTGGGGAGACAGATGGGAGGAGACACAGATGGGGGTAGGGAGACAGATGGACATGATGGGGTGGGAGGACATGGGGGAGACAGATGGACATGATGGGGTTGGGGAGATATGGGGACATGATGGGGGGTTAGGGTTATCTACTTTTAATAGTTTTATATCGGTTTTATATGTTTTAGCTGGTTTTTAGCTGTTTCATATGGTTTTTAGCTGGTTTTTAAGCTGTTTTATATGGTTTAGCTGGTTTTTAAGCTGTTTCATATGGTTTTTAGCTATGCATGGTTTTATATATCTGTTTTTCTGTTTTTTATATATCTGTGCATTCCCTGGCCTGGGAATAAGTTGGTTTGTTCATGATCAGTTGCAATGTGGGTTTTGTTCAATTTCCACGTTATCTCTTATTCATTTTTGATAGCACGCTGTGCACGATGATAGGGCCCTATTTGTTTGGGCACGCCCTGGCTCCACCCCTGGGCTAGGCTCCGCCCCTATTTTTGCCAGCCCGCCGCTGGCTTCACCAACAGCAGCCCACCCGGACTTAGTGACCCACCAACCTCAAAACCCACCAGCCGCCACTGCTGACATGGGTCCAGGAATGCAATAGCATCGAGATGCGTCTGAAGCTGCAAAGCAACTACCCATTCAATGACAATAACCTTCCCTAAAGAGGGAAGATGAGAGACCTGGCACTAATCTTCCTTGGCACTGAACAATGATTACTTAGAGACAGGTCCCTGCACCGAGGAGTTTACAATCTAGAAGGAACTTTTTCTTTAAAAAAAATTGTAGAAATGGTAACACTTTGAAAATATTATATTATAATATAATGGGGTATAGCTGGTTGGCCCTGTTATGGTATAAGTCGCCCCAGGATCCACACCAACCACCACTCTGGGTGCTGGTTCCATGTCTTGTTTTCACTCAGTCCAAACAAACTTACACAAACAGCTTCCCTTTTAAACAAGCTCCTCATTGGGCTCCTCCTTCAAGGCAAGCCTCTCCTTAGGGCCCTTGCCTGCCAGCTCTCTGCCCAGGGAAGGTTCTCCTTGCTAGTCTATTTTTCTTCTGGGACCCTGGTGGCTCTCCCTGACTGAGCCCCAGCTCAGCTGTGTATCATTGGTGCTTCTGAGCTGGCACGCAGGTTCCTTGCCACACAAATTGTCCTAGTTAACCTTTAGGGGGTTTCAGTAATGCCTGGCCAAGAAGGGAGGCATCCCTGCAAAGACTTACTGGCCCCTACTTTGGAGTCTGATCCCTCAAGGATTTACCAGGACCCATCACAAAGGGAAAAGAGGTGGCTTGATGAACCAACCAATACAGCAGTTCCTAAATGTTTTGCCACATGATTCTATTTTGAGACTTAAATACAATCCTGTGCCATCAAACAGTAATGAAGATATGCAAGGTACAGTCAAACATCATTATAATGAATGCACCTCACCTGCTTATAACCAGGACTCACATTCTCTGTGTTACCCCATTGGTGGTAATGGGGGGGTATAGTACTATAGTAGCCGTCTCACTAGTACTAATATAGTACTAGTGAGACGGCTCACTGCAGGGGTGAAGTGTGGCACCATAAGCCCTGGGAAGGGCAAGGCGTTGTGCTACCACTGAATATGGGTCCGGCCTTGGGTGAACCCAAGTATCCCTCTACTAAGGTACTATCAGTGAGATGGCTCACTGCAGGGGTCAAGTGTGCTGCCATAAGCCCCGGGAAGGGCAAGGCGTTGTGCTATCATCTCAAAGGAAGTACGTGTTTGTATACCGGGATCTAGTACTGGGACTGATTATTAGTTGCTTTTTTGGGGCTGGTTCCAAGATGAGCTTATGGTAAAGAAAACCCCATGGGGTATAGGGAACGATTGGGATGGTAAATAAGTTCCTTTTAGTAGAATTAAGTTCATTTATTCCATTTATGTATGGAGGATATTTTATTTGGTATTGTTATAATATTGTATATTTATTTTGTAATGGCCAATGGCTAAACAAATAAACTTTAATTGAATTGTGGTAATGGGGGAAAATACAGTGAACTTGGGTCCCTGCTTATAACAAACCCATTTAGAATAATCCCAACTTCATGAATAATTTCTATCAATTGTATATTGCCAAACCTACTTTATATAGCAAACATCGGAGAGATTGCAAGCCTCCTTTCTAAGAGCCTTACTCTCAGCTCCACCAGGAGCAAGTAGTGGGGCTTTAGCCGGAGTGCGGGTTACTCTCACTTCAAGAGCGGGTGTGGCGTGGCACACTTAATTATTGGTTGCGCCTACGCTTTAACATTGCTGCCCCATTGTCTCAACGGGTATTGGATGATAGAACTCCAAATGCATGGATAAAGAGGGTAGAATCTAAAGTGAATTCCCTGGGTTTTTCCCCAGAGGTGTTAGTCCCTCTTGGCTTCAAAGGGGCAAAAAAGTTGCTGTTGGAGAGGCTGTCTGATACATCATGGCAGGAAACAATAGCCAACTTTAGAGAGAGTAGGGTTTTAGGGGATTATGCTTTGTTAGCTAATAATTCCCGATCACTGCGGTCTTATTTAGTTAATATCAAGACACCTAATAGAAGAAGGCTATTTATGTTGGCATGTTGGAACTCTTTTCCATCTGAGTTGGTGGAGGGGAGATATAGAGGTTTCCCCCTGGCAAATTGTTTACGTCAGTGTCAATTACACCAAATTGATTAATTAAATCATATCCTGTTCTATTGTCCTTATTATGAAGAGGCTCGTTTAAAGTTTATCACCCTATATATAAATGTATGTCCTGGAAGAGAAGCTAAATTCTATACTGGCCTTTTGCTGGGTGATCGTTCCACTGATGTTACATATAGGGTCTCAAAATATCTTTGGATAGTATATCGTATAAAAATGAAACGTAAGGTTTCTGAGACTGTGTAATAATGAGAATGGGTCTCCTCTTGGGCGAGGTGAATTTTTGGATGATGGAGTTTAGCTTTTTGGCTTCAATATTTTATATTTAAATTGGATATTGGTATAATATGTGTACTTTTAATTTATTTATTATAATTTTGTATGCATGTTTGTTTTGCAATGGCCGGTATGGTTAGGCAATAACTAAATAAATTGAAATTGAAATAGCAAACATCTTGATAGAATAAACTTTTCCTGCGGTCCCAAGAGGGTTTCTTATACAGAAGTTATACTGTATATCAAATATCATTTGGGATCACGACCCTACCTGCAGATTGAGTAATCCTACTTGTTCCTAACTGTGGATCAGGATCACCTTTTGTTACAGGCTCCTTTTCTTGTTGGCTAGATTTTTCTGCATGGGAGTTTGTGTCTGGGGAATCTTGCACTAGTGCAGGGAGCTTGACTAGATGATCCTTGAGGTCTTTTCCAGTTTATTGGCTGTTTTTAGATGGGACCCATTCCCCATGGACCCAGGCACCTGTCTGAAGGCAGTGTGGGTGGAGGCGCGCTCCTGTGCCCCACGCACTCCCCACCCATGCCACCGCACGGAGCAGCCCGGGGTTTTCCCAGTTGCTCCATGCAGGGACATGGGTGGACAGTGAGTGGGTGCGGGCACACACCCAAAGCACATCTATTCCCCACTGTGTGAACATTATGGGTGGGACATCAGGCCAAATACCGGCTACCGGTTTTACCGGTTACCGGTTTACAAAAAAACGGATTACCAGATTAAAACTGGATTACCGGTGCCGGATTTATTGCATTGATTTCAATGGGGAACTGCCCCCATTGAAATCAATGGGGGGGAAAAAAATACCTCCCCCCTCCCCCTCCCAGGCTGTGCGGGTGGAAGGGGGGGCACCCCCCACCCACCCTGCCCAGCCTGGATTTTAATTTTATTTTTTTTACTCTAAGTCCCTACTAGTGCGGGCTCCAGGCCGCCGCCGGCGACCCAGAGCCCGCACCAGCAGGTACTAGGGTGATCCCTGGGGTGGGGGTGGTTTAACACACACCCCACCCCAGGGATCAACCTACCTCCCCACCCAGGGATCGCCTACCTTTGGTGCTCCGGGCGGTGGCACTTCGGCGGCTTCAGCACCGGCTGTGGCTGGTGGCTTCAGCGCTTTCTAGGCCTTCTGGGGAAACCTGGAAGTTCCCCGGAAGGCCTAGAAAGCGCTGAAGCCCCCGGACCGCCGCCGTCGCCCAGAATGCCAAAGGTAGGCGATCCCTGGGTGGGGAGGTAGGGTGATCCCTGGGGTGGGGTGTGTGTTATACCACCCCCCACCCCAGGGATCACCCTAGTACCT
>QEPC01002403.1:5421716-5461613 GCA_003113815.1 Sphenodon punctatus | reverse complement strand
CCACCCCTGGTGCCTGGAAGTCTGCTCCTAGCTGAGTCAAATGACTTCCCCCTCCCTGCTACATTTGGCCTTCCAGTGACCTGACAGAAGACCATGTTTTAGCCACCCGAACACAACCGAACGCGATTCGAATTGAACGAACTGTTCGGCCATTTCGTCGTTCGGTGTTCGGTTCCGTTCGGTGTGTTCGCCATTTTCGTCGTTCGGTTCCGTTAGGTGTGTTTGCTATTTCGGTGTTCGGTGTTCGGTCCGTTCGGTGCGTTCGTGTTCGGTTGTCCGAACAGGCCGAGTTCGGGCCGAACACCGAACTACCGAACCGCGTTCGCCCATCCCTAGTTTGGAGAAAGGTGGAGTTGGCATGGGTAGTTAAAACATAGAACTCTATTCATTCATCACCTACAAAGCCCTATTCCATGTGGCTGGTTTGGTGGGGAGGTTGTTAGCTTGGGAAAGGAGAAATGGGCCATGGGTCTGGCTCAGGGGGTTTGCTGGCTTGAGAGAGAGGGAGGCGTGCAGCTAGCTCTGGGGGTGTGTGTGTGTGTGTGAGAGAGAGATTGGATTGGGAGAGGGGAGAATAGGACTGGCTCATGGAGGGATTGTTGGCTTGGGGATGGGGGAATAGGGCCTGGTCTGGCTCAGGGGAATCACTGTCTTAGGGAAAGGGAATGGGACTAGGCTCAGGGGAAGTCCCTGGCTTGTGTAAGGGGAATGGGACATGGGGCTGTCTCAGAGAAGTCACTGGCTTGAGGGAAGGTCGAGTGAGGCTGCCATGGACTCCTGGCTGGACTGGGCCTGGCTGCAGTTCTGGACACTGCAGTTGTGAGACAGCGGGGGCCCATGCAGGCAGGGAGGGCTCACTATCGGCTTCCCAAACAGGTGGCTAAACAGAGTTAGAGAGTAGCCTGGTTCTGAGCTGAATATGTGCTGAAATTTTGGCTGTCCAGTTTGAGATTTTGGATACCACTTTGTTGGGAAAATTTTGGGTTCCTCAGACCCCCAAATACACAGCCCTAGTATTTGATTCAAACATGGGAGCTGAATAGGGCTTTTGTGTTTATTTGTGTTGTATTGAAACACGAATGCACAGCCCTAGTGATGAGTTTGACATTCCAATCCCAGCCTCAGTGGCCTGGGGCTTGAATGAACAGAGGTACGCGCACAGGCTGCATGCCTGGGGGCAAGGAAGTACACCGCAGGGCACTGACAGAATGTACTTTGGGAGGGGCAAGGCAATGACATGATAGGCATTGAAAAGGGGTGCGGTGAATAGGATGTTGTGTCCCTTTCTGACATGACCACACCCGAGTGTTGCAACACTACGATCACATCCGAAAGGGGCACGCCAACCATTCCTCACCCACCCCTTTCTGAGGCGGCCATAACCCCAGCCCAAGGGACTCTGAAGGGGCAGGAGTTAGAGGGGTGCAATCATACCCTCCTGCTAGGGATGCCATACCTCCCCTTTAATCCAGGACACTTATGAAAAATACATGGTATAGGGCTGCATTGGTTCAACGTGTATTTTTCATAAGCATCCTGGATTAAAGGGGAGGTATGGCAACCCTACCTCCTGCCCCCTATCCCCAGTGCCCATGGCTGCCACCCCCTTTTTGTTGTCTCACAGAGGACCCTAGGTCTGCCAGATCAAAGGGTGTTAACAAAGAAGACAAAAGCCCTGCTGCAGTCCGGGTTCGGGCTGTGCCGCCCCCATTCACGTTTAGTGTGTCCGACTCCAGCCTAATAAACAGGCAACCCCCCGTGTGTATTTCATGTGCTTGCAGGCAGCACAGCCCCCACTTGTGGTGCTAGTGAGAGCGGGGCTGGAGGTGGTCACTCCTCAGATACTTTTAGGATTTCCACCTGCAACTCTATGTTGCTGGCAGACCTGTACGTGCGGAGGCGCTGCACGCAACCTTATTGGCGGGATGCAGACATGTGGGCGCACATTAGCCTGCATGGTGAGCGCCACATTATCCAAGACCCCACTGTGAGTGCGGGACACCAGCTGGAATAACGTCTCATTTGCTAACACGTAAAGTTTAGAAAACAAGGGACACTATGGAACTGAATGATACTGTGATAAGGGATGCTCATTACGTTCCATGGAGCTGTGGTGTTTAGAATATGGGAGCTGTGGTGTTTATGTTCTGTAGAGCTAAAGGGATAGAACTGTCAGCTCTCATGGTTTTGACCTGGACGTTCCCATAGGCCAAAATGGGAGTGTTAAGGTCAAAACCATGAGAAAATGGCAACTCTACTCCAAAATAAAGGACACCCCTTAAAATAAGAGACACTTGGCAACCTACAGGAGCCTCATGCGAAGGGGTGGGTGGGTCTCCCCGATAGACAGCTGATCTGCTAACTCCCATGAGGAGTGGAGGGATGAGCTTTGCTCCAGGAGCAGCTGGATAAAATCAGCTGGGTGGAGTATCTGCACCCCCAGGTCTCCATCTGCTCACCAAGCCCTGGGCTATATGCCTCCCCGCTCCAAGTGTTGACTGGAGACAGGAGTGCCTGAAGGGGAAGTTCCTAGTTCCTGTGTGGCTTACATCATGGCCCAGTGACTAATCCTTCTCATTACAAAGTCCTTCTAATCGCCCAATGCTCTTTGGCTGGAAAGACGTTTAGCTGCTGGCTCCCTCCAGAGTTTCTGAAGGGAAAGAGACCTTACCTCTTACAGGCCGCTTTCACACAAGGCGATTTTTCATGCAAATTTAATAGTACCACAAGTTTCATGCTTGCGTGAATGCGCTTTTCTGTGACCTTCTCGCGAGCGCAGATAAATGTAATCATGGATGTCAGGGTGGGGAAATCCTACCTTTACAGCGATGTGAGTTAATCTACTGCAAAATCTGGAAAATGGGAATGTGGCGGGTATTACAATTACATGAAATCTGTAATGTGGGAATATTTGCATTATGATACTTCTGGATTTGGGCATGCTTTAAAGCACATGTGAGAACACCTGGGCAAAATTTGAAACATGAGAAAGTTGTGCAATGTGTTTTTTCTGGAATTGGTGATGGCGTGTTCACAGCAGTCACAGGAGATACCTCCCAGGGAGGTATGCAACCAATGATTGCACAGGTCTAAAAGGCTTAAATACAGTGATTTTCCCCTCCCGTAAAAATCATAGGAAGACTGAACAGAAAAGCTTGATCAGCGTCAGACAGCATTCTGTGGTTGTAGAGTGGCTTCCATACCTCACACTCCCTATTCCTTGCCCTGTGCACATCCCACCCCACCAGGAGGCAAACAGGATCTAGAGGGGCAAGAGGGATGAGTGTGTGTGTGTGTCAAAAATGACCACCCTCTTAAGACTCTCCTGATTGTGCCCGTTTCTTCATCACTGACATTACAATGCCCCGCTGTCAAGGACATCCACCTCACGGGTCGCTTTGACCATATTCAGCCCCTCATCTCCTTCCTCTGGTAGCTCCCTCTATCTGAATGCCGTCAGCACAAGCTGCTACTACTACTACGACATTCTATAGTGCTATTAGGTGTGCAGAGCTTTAGTCAAGAGATTTTTGGAGACAGGTACCTGCCCACTGGGCTTACAATATAAGATGGACAAGGATGAGGGTACACACAGGGAAAACCAGACACTCACATTCCCATTTTACAGATGGGGAACTGAGGCCAAAAGGTTGTGACTTGCCCAAAGGCCACCCAGTGAGTTCATTAGCTGGGGTGAGATTTGAACCTTGGTCTCCGCACCTTATCCACTACGCCACACAAATTACTTATCTTTAGCATCAAAGCTTTTCATGGCCTCTCTGCACTTGTCTTCCATATCTTCACCTGGGAGCTTCGTTCCTCCTCTGCCCTCATCCTTGCCTACTCATGACTCTCCTGCTCCTCAAAACATATTTACCCCTTCTCCTTTGCTGCCCCTATGCACGGAACTCCCTCCCTGAATACATTCACTTTGCTCCCTCCCTCCCAACTTTTAAATCCCTCCTAAAAACCTACTCTCTTCCATTAGGCTTTTCCTAACTCTACATCCCCCCAAACTTGAACCTTCCCTTCCATCTTTCACTCTGGCTCCCCCCGCCCTGTAACTAAACTAAGCACATGCACCTACCACTTCCCATCCTCATAAATTTATCCCTGTCTTTCCCCCTTTCCCCCCCTAGACTGGAAGCCCCTTGGGGGAGGGACCTGTCTTGTATTCATGATTGTACAGTGCCAGCAGATACATTGCTGGTGCTATATAAATAATACTACAATGGCCAGAAGTTTCAGCAGCTTTAGTGCTTAATACCCATCCCTCATCCAACACTTCTCAACCCCAGATAAAATCTGACCTACCAAGAGGAAAATTCACTGATCACGCATGTAAATGGAACCAGCATTTTATCAATTGTTGAAAACCATTGTTTTAAAAAGAAAATGAAGCCATTGCAATCACTGATATTTTGCTGTTTTATTAGCAAATCAGAACAAAGACTTTTTGTTTTCTGATCAAGTTTACAGTTTTTTGACAATCAGTAAAAGTTTCAGAGCTTCTCTTAGTAAAAATATAGGCATTGCTTCGGAACAGTGTTGGCCTGTCCACAATAAAACATTTGGATTGTTTTAAAATTACTCCTCCCAGCTCAAAACCTCAGAGTACTCTGCTGGCATGAGCCTCATTTGCTTCAATGGGGCTTAGGCCTCTGGAGAGCTCGGAGGATGAGATTCTTTTCACCAGCTAAATGACTGCATTCCTCCTATTAGTCAGGTCAGGCATATGTTAAAAATACATGTTTAGAGAAAGGGTAGCTGCCGCCTGTGTTGGTCTCAAATGTAAGAGATGGGAGAGGATGTAGCTCAGATGATACCAGTGTAACCCGGTCTACTCTGGCAGGGTTGGGGTTTAGAACTGGTGACTTCAGTTCCATCTGCATGATCCTAAGCCAAAAGACCCAAGTCCCTCAGCTCTGAGAATAGCAGGTTCATGAACCTGTGAGTGGTTAGTCACCACTCACACCACTAGAGAGGGCCTCTGCATCAACCCTCTCTGGGGGCTACACCAGCTATTGGACCAACTCCTGTAAGCGTCTATGCAAGCTTTCAGGCCACTCAGGGCCCTTCCTCAAGTCTTCTCCCAAAGATACAAGTACTATATCATATGCAATCATTATATTTCAATCTATTCGGCCTTCTTTACATTCAAGCTTTAACCATCCTGGGGAACTAAAATTCACCTGGGGTGAACTCAGCAGAATATACACGTGGAGATGTACAAATGCTGCATTTGTAAACAACTGCATTTGTATGGGGGGTGGGAGGCCAAGAAATCATTTTACAAGACACGAATTGTTAGTAGTGCCACACTGGTGGATCTGCAATAAATGCCATAATCTCAAAACAGTCCTAGAATCTCAACACCTAGGGCACAACCCCTCTCCCCCCCACAAAAAAAATGCCCAAGCTGTTCCCCCCCTTTAAAAAAATAAATAATATTTTGAGTGGGTTAGGTGGCAGAGTGCCTCGTTTGTAATGTGCAAATGACCCGCAAGCATAAGGGTGCAAACAAAGGTTTAACAATCCTGCTATTTCTATCTTGAACGTTTCGTATAACATGGAAGGGACACTTCCCAATTTCAGTTCACCAGCCTCATGAAGACATGGGACATCTGCACAGCATTATGGGACTGCTAGCAGTGGCTGGGGCCATACAGAAGGCAAAACTGAAAGCAGGGAAGCATTGTGTGAAACACAATTAAGGTATAATTGTTATCTCCATCAGTTAATTAAAAAAGCAGGAAAAGATATTTGTGTGAATGTGCCTTTGAGATGCAATCCTCACCTATTAAAGTCATGGAGTCTGGATATTGATTTCAGAGGGATCAAGAGTGCTTCCTCGTTAGTGAGAGAAGTGGAATACAGCTGCTGTAGTTGTGGGTATAAATGACTGTTGATTAAATTAATAGGAGGGGGTCAAGACTACATGGCTTAGGTCAAATCAGCTCCCAACTCAAGTTGTATTCAATGGAAGCTAAGAGCATCCCATGCCATCTGGGATAAGGTCCTAAGCAATGTCTGATATAGCAGCACAAGTGTTATAATCCAGGATGCTACAGTAATCAGAAGAGATCATAGGTATTTTTTCTCAGAGCGGCTGAAAAACTGATTGCTCACTGACTTCAAATCAGATGCTCAGCACTTCTTAGAAATGAGACCACAAACAAATTGGGAAATAGATTTCTTCTAAATTTATCTGAAATCCAAATTCAGGGAGCTGCTTCCCATGTCATCACTGAGGAACTTAAGACAAATTTAGAGGCATTGTCTGGGGGAAAGGAAAACAAGAATCTTGAATTCAGGACTTCAATGAGTGGCCCCTTTCCAATTCCTGGATCTGGTCTCTTCGATCCAGTCCCTGCCCTCAGGGAAAGGTAGCACAGAGAAGGACATGAGTCCATCATCTGGAACATCTTCCTGCCCCCATCCTGAGCACATCTCTGAAACACTTCTGCCCACAACTTCTATGCAGCCCCCAATTTTCCAAAATGACCCATGGGGCGGAAAAGTTTCCTCATTCCTGCTCTATATAACAACACAGTTTTACCCAATTATTAAGTCTACGCTTGTAGATTATGTTACACTGGTATTTCCTATTTTATTTATAACACATAGCCAAACAATACACAAAGGATTTGGCTTCCATTAGCATGTAAAATTCCATAATGGCACTGGATGAATGAATGGAAAAGCAACTAGAATTTAAGATATGGAAAGAAATCCCAATAAAATTAATATTAGAACAGGGTAACAGGGTATTAAAATATCAATACAACAGATCAAAAATTAACAAATATATGCAATACACTACAGAAACACACTGAATACACTAGGGACAGAGTTGGAAAACTTCAATATGGCTACACAATATCAATCATTAAATGCAAGGTTTAAATATAAAAAGTTGAACCATTCCTGTTCAAGTTACCATTCCCCTTTCACCATCCATAGTCAGTTGGCCTATATGAAATATTTGGTCAATAGTGTGGCTATTAATGCTTAGTCCCATAAACACTGAACCAAAACACAAAAGAGTGAACAGAAGTTGTTTTCTAAAAATGCATCCTGGCAATACCAGGACTTTAGATGAAGAGGTGAAAAGTCAGATTGAATACATACAAGGATGCCTTTAATAAAAAAAAAAAAGCACGTATACATATATGCAGTATTACTTAGTTATATGAAGTCTCCCTCTTGAGAAGAAAAATTCCCTATACACTGAAATAAATACAAGTTCTCCATGGTTTAAATAATCTGCAGTCCCTTGCAATCTTGTAGTCTTTAGGGAGGTATCAGATTTTACAGATGATGCAACTGTAAAGGGTAAACAAAGCTAAGCAATAGGTAGAAGCGTTGCTTTGCTGGGTACTTTGCTGACTGCTCAATGCCTAATGAATCGTGCAGCCCACAGTGTCCTTTCCACCCCCAGTTCCTGATGAGCTGAGCCCAGTGCTAGTGCTCTGATTGTGCTGCCTTCGCTAGCGTGGCAAACTCTGTGATCTTTGATTAGCTGAGCAAAGCGTTGCTAATTTTACAAAAATTCAACAAATAATCTGGACAGGAGTCAAGTCTGCATTTCCAGCCATCTCACTTGGGTTCTCCCGTTGCATCTCTCAGCCATGTATCGATGTACAGCCCAAAGGGCGCGCTCAGGCAGATACACCATCACAGGTGTCACCAGGATAGACCTGGGGGAAGCCCTCAACTCCTCATCCTTGGTCAAACTTCTGACCACACATGCTCTTTGACACTCCACATCCCTCCCCCCCTTCCACAGGTGCTGTTTGATTCCTGGAGGGAGTGGTGTGCGCCCAAAGGGAAGGGGAAGGGACAGGGCGAGTGAGGAGTGGGGTTACCTGTCTGGTTGCACAGCACTGTCTCCTGCTCACACCTCTCACTCCCTATCGCTTCCCCTGTGGTGCACCTCTCCCCTACAGGACAGGGAATGGGTACCCTCAAGAGATGAAAGGCAGGTTAAGGGAGGGAAAGGGGAGCTGACTCCTGCTCCTGCACACAATACGTACCTAGCTCTCAACAATTTAACATTTCCTCCCCTCTTGAGCTAGCATCACTCTGGGAAACTACAAAGGGGCTTTTGGGAAAGACTGGAAAGAAAAAAGGTGAAGCAAAATGTCAAGTTACCAAGAAAACACCAAGGTGAGAACGGCAAGGACAGACAAAAATAGACACAATTATTGGAAGGATGTTTGGACCATTGGCACTGTTATGTTTAAGCTTCACACTTCTGGCATCATAACTTCAACCAACTTTATTAAAGTGAGGGAATGCCACAATTAGGGAAAAGAGGAGAACAAAAACAGAAGAGACAAACCCACAGCATAGCAGGCACTCGGGCTCATACAGAAATCACCTAACATCCTGAAAGAAACAGTATTCCTTTAGAACATGTTCCATACACCACGTTCTCCTCCCTTGTATTTTTTTCCCTTACAAATTTAACCTATCTGGTGATTCTGTCTGGGCTAAGAATGTGGCTCCGGAGAACCGTTTGGCTGCTGACTCTTGCTCTTTTTCATAAACATTAGATTCAACCCTATCAGAATCTCTCCAAATTGGGGGCTCTCTCAGACATTTCATGTGACTCATCATCTGACCAGAAATAAACGGGAGCCTGTTCCCTATTAGGTTCAAGAGCGTTGGTGTCTTTATTCTGTGCTTCTCGTAGTACTGTTTATTGCAACAGCTGATCCACATGCCTCTTTACTTTATTGCTCCCCCATTTACTTCTACCAAATAGGTTACTGGACCCAGTACTCTGGTTACAACCCCTTGTTCCCACTTCTTTCCTCCCCTGTAGGTTTGGACTAAAACTTGTTGACCCACATTAAAAAAACGTAGTCGCCACTTTATAGCAGAAAGCAGAACACTGTTGGTCATTTAAGTCATCTACTAAATCAGGTTTAAGCAAATTAAATCGGGTGCGCAATCGGCATTTCAGGAAAACCTCAGCGGGAGTTTCCTGAGTCGTAGCATGTGGAGTGGATCTATAACATAGCAAAAAATCTGCAATACAGTGTTGCATTGTCCTACCACCATTTTTATCC
The DNA here is from genome assembly GCA_003113815.1 of Sphenodon punctatus. Taxonomy (NCBI): domain Eukaryota; kingdom Metazoa; phylum Chordata; class Lepidosauria; order Sphenodontia; family Sphenodontidae; genus Sphenodon; species Sphenodon punctatus. The sequence continues at coordinate 5,452,536 of QEPC01002403.1, read as the reverse complement.
AAAGCCCTTTTTAGAGTCTGAACAAAATACTCTGCAAGTCCATTTGAAGCTGAATGATAGGTGGGAGATTGAATGTTTCACAGCATTGTGTGTCAGAAAGGCTTGGAATTCATCTGAAATAAATTGGGGGCTATTGTCGGAGACTAATTCCACAGGCAACCCATAAGAAGCAAACAATTGGCGAAGAACTTCCACCATTTTAGCTGTGGAGGTAGTCAACATGGGAATTACTTCAGGCCACTTGGAATGAGCATCAGTCACTACTAAATAAATTGGCTTGTTTTTTTCAGCAAAATCTATATATAACCTTTGCCAAGGGCTTGTAGTCCATTTCCATGAATGGTGCCGGGCCTTTTCCGACATGTTCCTGTGACTATTACACACCTCATGTTCACTACTTTCCAGTTCTATTTCTTGATCAAGATCCAGTCACCAAAAATAACTTCTGGCCAGATTTTTCATTCTTACTATTCCTTGATGCTGCTGATGTAATTCAGCTAGCAGCTTGCCTTGCAATGTTTTTGGAATTATTACCCGTAATCCCCAGAGCAGACACCCATTTCCCACAGACAACTCAATTTTGCGGGAGACGTAGGGCTGAAGGTGAACATCTGCCATTTGAAGCGGCCATCCTGCTGGGGTATATTGCAGCACGTTTGACAAAATGGGGTCCTTTTGTGTTTCCAGAGCCAGTTCTCTAGCTGTAACAGGCAGATCCTCGAAAAAAGGATAGCGTGAACAAGGAGTCTCCATGAAAGGACGATGCTTCTAGAAGGGGCAACCGTGACAATGCATCTGCATTAGCATGCTGCTCAGAAGGGCTGTACTTGATATCATACTGATAGGCAGCTAAAAGTAAGGCACATCTCTGCATTCTAGCTGCTCGCCGCTAGAGGGGGGATTCCCACTTTGGGTCCCAAGGTTTTTACTAAGGGCTTGTGGACTGTAAACAGGGTGAATTTCCTCCCAAACAGATATTCATGGAATTTAACCACCCCCAAAAATGACACCCAATGCTTCTTCCTCTATTTGGGGGTAGTTTCTTTCTGCCATTGTGAGTGTCCTGGAAGCAAAAGCTATCGGTCATTCCGTTCCATCAGTGCATATATGAGAAATTACAGCACCCACCCCAACAGGTGAGGCATCACAGGCTAAGACCAAAGTAAGTTCTGGATTAAAATGGATAAGTTGGTCCGAACTACACAGTGTTCTTTTTGCTTCCATGAAGGCACACTCCTCCTTTTTTGTCCAAGCCCATTTTACATTTTTGCGCAATAGCATTGACAGAATTTATCAGTGTTGCCAAGTCCGGTATAAATCTTCCATAATAGTTTAACACAGCGAAGAACGATTTCACTTCTGCAATGTTCTTGGGTACTAGAGCATTGTTAAGGGATTCAATTTTTTTCTTTAGGGGATTTATGCCTTCAGCATCTATGCAATGCCCCAAATAAGAAACTTCCTTTTGAAAAAATACACACTTCTCTGTTTTTACCTTAAAACCATATTTTTGTAACCTGTGCAAGACACTTTCCAGGTACCTTACATGATTGTCCACATTTTTCCCAGTTATGAGATTATCATCCAGATAATATACCACTCCATTTAAACCTAGCAACACCTGATTCATAATTTTTTGGAATATAGCAGGAGCACTAGCTAGCCCATATGGAAATCTTTGATACTGAAATGGCCCACTATGAGCGTTCACCCTCAGGAAACTTTTTGAACCTGAGTCTAATGGAATTTTTTTGTAAGCTTGGGAAAGTTCTAATTTTGTAAACTGGACTCCTCCTGCCATTTTTGTAAACAGATATTGAGGTTTGGGAATTGGTTCAACCTCCAATCAAGGGTTTATGGTAACCTTATAATCCCCATATTCTTACTCCTCCATTACTTTTTGGGATACAAACAATGGGAGCTGCCCAGTCACAAAATTTAACAGGCGAAATTACTCCGTTTCTCTAGTTCTTCTAATTGTTTCTCTACTGGCTCCTGAAGTGCATATGGTACTGGGTGTGCTTTATGGAATTAGGGAATTGCCCCTTTTGCCACATGCAGCCTTGCTGTTATTCCCTGCACTAACTCCATGTGTGTGTCAAAAACAGGTTTAAACTTTTTTCCAGTCCAGTCTTAATTTGTATAGCCAATTTCTGCCCAAAGGGGGACCATTCCCTTCAGTCACAATTAGGTCCAGTGGAAATGTTTGATCAGCATATTGCTGACAGGCAGTTTCCCAATACCTTTATCTGCCCTTGATTGTAATTTTTCAAAAGCACCTCTGTTTCAGTTAATAGTACCTCAGAAAAGTATTGTTTATGTTTATACATAGTTCCAGGAAGCACGGACACTGCAGCTCCTGTATCTCTTTCCATCTGAATTACCACATTATTTATCTTTACTCTGGTGTAATAGGGTGCCTGTGTGTTGTAGTTGCTTTTGACCACAAACAGGGCTGCAAAGGGATATCCTGCTTCTGTCTCCTCAACACAGGGGTTGTTGGTGGCATGCTCTGGCTCCTCCGTACCTACATAGCTCATCTGGAGTCTCCCTTGGATGGATGATGCTGGGGCAGGGGGTGGTGGTGCTCTTCTCCAGGTGCCCTCAGGGTAAATGACATGCGCAAGTGGCATGACCCTTCTTGCCACAATTGTGACACTGTAGATTGATAAAGATGCATTTTTCAGACTGGTGCGATGTCCTCAAACAACAAAAACATAGTTCCCTTTTATATGCGGGCCAGAGCTTATGGTACGTCTCTTTTGATGCACCTGTCTGCATTGCTGCCCTTTTCTCAGTCTCCTCTTTCACCACATACGCTGGCAGAACCTTTTTCTCAAACTGCCAGGAATTCTTTTTTGTAGCTTCGAACAGGAGGGCTAACTCTATTGTTCCCTCTAATAGCAGCTTTTTCTTTTGTACCATGTCCAACAAACTCTCTCTCAAGTCAGGATTTTTGATTCCAAAAACAAATAGATCCCTCAAGGCTTCTTTCAAAAAAGTTCCAAAATGCCATGTTGCTGACAGTTTTTTCAAACTGGCAAGAAACTCTGAAACACTTTCCCCTTCCCTCTGGTCTCTTAAGTGGAATTTATATTGTTCTACTAAGAAGTTAGCGGTAGGTACATAATGGCTCTTCAGGATTTTTACAATGTCTTTATATTCCACTTGTCCAGGCTCCTGTGGGTAAGCCAAGTCCTTCAATAACACAAAGGTTACCTTTCCCACCAATGTGAGGAACACAGACCCTTTCCCCCCATCCTCTTCAATGCCATTCGCTCAGAAATATTGCTCTAGCCTCTGAACATAAGATTCAAAATCTTCCTCCTCATTGAACTGAACACCTTCGGTGCTTCCATAGGCAGCCATTTTGTTTTTTCTGGAAGCCTCTTCCCTCCTTTTTCTTTATAAAGATCCCATCTTCGTCGCCAAAGATTATACTGTTATGTGTAAGCTTCGCACTTCAGGCATCATAACTCCAACTAACTTTATTGAAGTGAGGAAATGTCACAACTAGGGAAAAGTGGAGAACAAAAACAGAAGAGACAAACTCACAGCATAGCAGGCCCTTGTACAGAGATCACCTCACATCCTGAAAGAACCAGGAAGTCAGCTCTTACAGAAACAGTACTCCTTTAGAACATGTTCCATACACCACAGGCACTAGGTGCAGAGATTACCAGAACCCAAACTTTAAATGGATGCAGAGGAGAAATCTATTTCTTTTAGGTACTTATGCTGCTCCATTACTATAGTATTTGATTACCTCACTGTGGATGCGACGAGGTCCCCAACAGGGAACCCCCTTTTTGGGGAATTAGCATCAGAGTCCTCTCCACGCAAAAAGTCCCCAAGTCTCCTCTTCTTGGGATACCCTAAGCAATAGTCTTTCAACTAATTGATACCTCGGGGTCTATCACCCCAGATTAGGGTTTATGGCCCTTCCAGCCCATCTCCCCTTACAGCTGTTGTGGTTTATCCAATTCTAATTCGGAAAAGTCTGTTTGTGCCCCAAAATTCTGGGGTTTAAGCTTCTTGAAACCATCAGTGGTCTAGGTTACCACGTGAGCTCTAGTAATCTCAGTTGTTTGAGTGGCTACCTGGGTTAATTCCCAGCTAGGTTTCCACAGACATTCAACAATTTTGGTTTCTTTTCAAGGTAGTGCTTGATCTAGATCTTTGTTCCACAAGCTCGTCTACGTGTTGTCTCTCCAGCAGGCAGCAGCTCCTTCCTCCTCAGGAGCCCAAGATGGACTGACTCTTGCTGACTGAAGCTCTCCTTTATATTTGCTGTAGCTCTGCTGTTCTACTTCCACTGCAAGCTTCTCTTTCTCCAGGTGCATCCCTTCTTAAAGGGCCAGCAACCTTAACAGGCTTTATCTGCTAGCTGCATCCATATCACTGGGGTTGCTGTGGAAATAATATAGCTACCCTGCGACATTCACAAACAGTAATGTATTTACCCTCAACACTCCTGTGAGCTAGGGAAGTGCTATTATCTCTCCAAGACAAGGGATGAGAGAGGAGAACAGAATACAAAAGGGATTGGCATCAGACTCCCGGACAAGCTATAGCAAGACAGAGGAAAAACAGATGGGCTAAGAAAGTATTACAGAAATCAAGATGGGAGACGAGAGCTATTGCTACGTAACTCTGATGCTGCTTAGTCAATGACACACCCAGAGGCGCACTGCACAGTTAGTTATGGTTTGCAATATTAGCTTATCTTTTTAAATGTTCATTTCAGAACAATCTTGCAATTGGTGGGAACTTTCCTCTTCCTTTCTGTATCTTTTCTTCATAATCTTCATGTTCCTGTGTGTCCTTCCTCCCTGCAATCTCTTTTTTTAACCCTCCGCCATTTCCTTTCATACATACTTTCTATCTCTCTTATTCATTCCTCTTCCCTCCTTTTCCCCTTACCTTCTTATCTTCCTGATTTACTGACTCTTCCCCTCAGGCTTAAATTCTATCCCTCATTTGCACGCTCTGCTTTTCATGCATGGTTTTAACCTTACTGGAGATGTACAAATCTATAAATTTAGATGAAATTCAATGAAACTGGAAGCCAAAATTCACTTGGTTTGGTACAAACTCAGAACTTTAATCTGTCACTTTTAAAATGCTGGACATAAAGCTGTCAGAATTACAGAAAATTGACATTTTTCACTGTCAAGCCAGGTAAATGCAGTTGACTTGACCAAATTATGCTTTGAGATTTTGATGACATCTAAACTCAAAGCTCAAAGTGAAATTCTGGACTCTGGTTATGTATCACAGGGTTTAGTTACCCAGAGTTAAGCATTCATGTGAATGCTGGCTTGGTGGTAAGCAGTCCTCCAGCCACTCCCATATGCATCCAAGAGTTCTTCAGAGTGACAACACTGGGTAAAAACAAGTGTGACGTGGTCCCACTGTGGCTGAGGACTCACCTGCACATGTGCTCCCACATGCCAGATGTTGGCCCGGGACAACCCCATGGTGGGTAGACGGCTAGACCAGGCTACGTACTTAGAAAATCTCCGAGGATGCAGTCCAGGCCAAGGGCTGTCCATGCAGGCTAATGTGGGCTAGCACATTTGTTTGGCCCCGATATCCCCACCTCAGGACAGGGGCCACCATGGCAGAGCACCTTGGCTGTCCATCATGGTGGGGCACTGGGAGTGGGGTGGGGCCGCCTTCCCGCAGGTTTGTTGAACTCCCAACCCTACCCAGTGCATACAGGTGGAAGGAACAGCTCTCCAGCCACGGTCATGATCGTTTAATTCCCCTTCCCGACCCAGAGATGGGTCACTGCTGTTTCCTGCCCCAGGGAGCTGTTATGCTGCCCGCACATCTATTTTTACCCATAGTTAATGCACTGAGGGAAAAGTGACTGGCATGTACAGTACTCAAGCTTCATAGCATACGCCTTCTCCTCTCACTTGGCTCCAATGTACATTTAAGATAGGCTTGTGGTACTCTACCCAGCACTTAAATTGTTGCTGTGACTGCTGGGGGTTTGGATTATTTTACTTGGGGGTGGGGTGGAGTAGCATAACCAGGAGTAAACAGCAGCACATGGAATACAGCTGCAGATATCAAAACCAAAGAACATAAATGCAAGGCTCCAGCAAAGCCAAAACACAGGTTTCTAAACCAATCCATTAGCTTCTTCCCTGGAAAGAGCCCCTCATACCAGTCTCTCCTCCTCCATTCCAGTGGGGAACTCCTATCTCTGTGGACTGTTCTAGATTGCAGCATTGTCTCTCAAGAGAGGACAGATTCTGCATCTGTTTGAGGAGGTGGGGGACTGCATTTCCAACTCTTTTTATTTAATAACACAAGAAGTGTCAGACTGGGTCAAACCAATGGTCCATCTAGCCCAGCAGCCTGTCTCTAACAGTGGCCAATTTCAGTTGCTTTAGAGAAGTGCACAACAGGTAATAATGAGAGTCATTCATTCCTTGCTATTCATTCCCAGCCCCCAACAGTCAAGAGAGTACTGGAACATGACAGCCCAAATTATGTCCCCCTCTCCCAATAAAGGCTACTATTTATGCCTGAAAACATCCTTGTGTCAGTGAAAAAGGAATAAACCAGCCACTCTACAATGAGACAAGAGTGCTGGGCTGGAGAGTTAGAAGGTCTAATTCCAAGGACAATTCACAGAGCTAACTCCTGTTTATTTGTGCATAAGAACATAGAGCAGCTCTCTCATCAGGTGAGCAGAAAAAATATTATTGCACAGAGCAAGTGACATCTCCTAATAGACATTTGCATCAAGTATCAGTGTTCTTAATGAATATAAAAATATATAGTTCTAAGAGTCTCCTTAAGGATCAGTCTGGCTTCATGGCCATAAAAGGTGATTATTGCACATATTCTGATTTAACACTCAGAATATGAATTAATATGGTGCTCAAGAGAAGGTCAGTAACATCATGAACAGAGGTGACAGCGCACTCCACAGAGGAATTCTATTAGGAATTAAGTGCTTTAGAAGTAGAAAGATTCCAATGTTGTCATGCTTTCTTGCCATCTCAGGGAACCTGGATGTGATGAGGCTTTCAGGTAACAGTTTCCTATTAATTAATCCAGATGCTCATGTGATCTGGAAAACGAGAAGCCCAATATGGGCAGAGACCCATCATTCAAAATTTGGTGGCAAGGGCTGTGGAACCATGTTTTATTCCCCTGTGTCTGTCTCTAGCTCATGGAGTCTAGACAGGTTAAGAGACGCTGCTGCTTCTCCTCAGGTGACTGGCTTTTCTGTTCGAAAGCTCCTCCTCGTGGTCACTTTCACAATTTCGCTAAATAAAACAAAGAGGCCAGAATGTGTCAGACTGTCGAACAAAAGGCAGCGTTCTGCGATTCCCTTCATAAAGATAACGGCAGTGATCCACAAACCACTTAGTCCAGAGCAGCCCCCGCTTAGCCCTATGATTTGTGGATGGCGGCCACACAAAGTAAAGGGCAATCCAGCAGTTCTTGGAACATGAACCATATTTGTTATTAGATATATAGCTAGACTATGATTTACTACTCTGTAAATTTATACTAGTGTCTGTTATAGATATTTTAAAAAACAATAAATTTAAACAGCAAAAAATACACACAGTAAATCTATTTCCTACTTAAGGGGAGTGAATGGGTGGAAACACATTTCCTTAAAATATTCAGGTGCATAGTGAGTATTTCCCCCCCTTTTCTGCAATAATTAAGGGATGCATCCTGCAAGGTGCTAAACACTTTAGCTAGATTAAACAAAGCATGTAAACAAATGCTGTTCTTTGCTTAAAGCCCATATAGAAGTCTTTGATGTGACAATTCACTTGCTTGAATTTAAGCGTGTGCTTTGGTTGGATCATGCTGGAGGTATCGTGCATCTATTTCCATTAACAAGTGGTGCTTAATTTGCATAATATGAGGTGCTGGGGTTCAAGTCTGCCCAGGAAACACTACCCCTTGACCCCCCAAACATGGGGGTATTTAGATGGGCTGGTGGAATTATTCTGCCAGGCCCCCACTCCCCACTACCACCACACCAGACTCTGCTTCTGCCCCTACTTTGCTTAGAACCAGATTAAGCTTGACTGGGGTAGGGGCTGGCACTGCTGATCAGCCCCAACCCTGTTAGGGGAGAGCTTGGGGCTCAGACTGGGATTCTGAAGAGTAGCAGAGTGACAGGGTCTGGAAGAGGTGTGGGGGCTGAGCCCTGGCAAGCTCTGGTACAAATGAAAACTTCAGAACAAGTGACCTGCTGGAGCAGTGCAAAACAGCTAGGGCGGGACCTAAGCCAAAGCACTTCTCCTGCTTTTTGGACTTCGTGGGTTCATGTCCAAGAAGCAAGTCCAGCTTCAGAGTAAGTCGGTGTGCGTTCTGGAGCGTACTCACCGAACTATCCTCCTGCATTAGGCGGACTTTTCTCATCAGTGAGCGAGATAAATGGTTGCACAGTGAGACTATACTGTAAGAGAGCTGGGGAGAAATAGGAATTAAACAACACCCATACAACTATATGCATGTTCTCACATCTTTCAGCCTTACTAGGACAATGCTGCGAGGGGGAGGGCCGGAAGTCATACCAGCTCAGGGCCAAGGGGAGCTAGAGCACGATCCAGAGGCAGATGCAGAAGAAAGGTGGAATGATAAGGTGATCTATCCAGCTTCCTGCCACTACCAGCCAGATTTATATGCCGGCAGGCAGCTAAACAGGAAGCTGGGTGGGCCAGGGAACAGAACAAGGGCCAATCATGAAGCTAAGGGGTGTGGCCACAGCAGCCCTATGTGCAAAAGTCTGGGCCCAACCAGAACACCATGTTGGTGCATGGAATCACCCACTGCCCCCAGGGGGTCCAAGGGTGCTGGATCATAGCCTGGGGCCTTAGACATGCAAACGTTAGCTGCTTCCAAAATGGGGGAAGGGTCTTGTTAGCCCACTGTCTCAGTTTTTTTTTTAAAAGGTCTTTCTGTGTCCTTAAGCCAAAAAGCTACTGGAGCAGGTGCACTGAAGCGTTGCCTTTACAGCTGCTCCCGGAGCAAGAGAACAAGCTCCACAGCTTAGGGTGCTATCACAGTGATTGGAGGTTAAGTGTCCACTTCTCCAAAAGAGAGTGGACCTGCAAATATATCCAGTTGGATTTTATAATCAAATCCTGTAATATTAATATGTAAAATTGCAGAAGTGACAACATTTGCTTCTCTGTGCATGATGCATAGAGAATGATGCATTAAGTCTTCCTAACCAAAGGCTCATTTGCATATCAACCTCCCCCTTGTTGGTCAAAGAAAGACTTAATGCAGCAGATGTGCCCCTTTAGTAGAAACTGAGAATTATGGCATTAGGTCATTGCTCCCCACAACTGAGTAGGGAGGCAGGACAGCATATTAGTGTTAATATTCTGTTACTGTACCTTCCATCTCCTCCTGGCATATTGCTTTTTGAAGTTTTCCAAGTTAACAACAGATTCTCGCCTCACCATAGCCTGACGCTTATCCACTGGCTGGAAGACAAAACAACAAAGTTATTGCTTAGCTTTCCCTGGTCCCTACACAGGAGAGCAGACATACATGAGACTCTGCTCCTGATGCACTAAGTTAAGTTAAAACCACTGCTACAATCCTCACATTGTTCAGTGCTCATTCTAGCCCTTAAGAGTCATCTTGAGTCACAGAAGAACATAGGAAGTGCCACACTAGGTCAGACCAATGGTCCACGTAGCCCAGCATTCCATCTCAGATAGTGGCCACCTTCAGTTGCTCCATAGAAGTGCACAACTGGTCAAAGACCCATTTGCTTCAAACCCATGTTGGCACCAAAGATAGCACCAGTGCTGAACAGCATGTGGACAGCACTGCACTCACTGAGTGAAGTCTACTGCCAGAGCAGGATACAGTGCCCTACTGTAGAGTGTATTAAAAACACTAGCTTTTTTGTTTTAGCTGAGAATCCAAGAATATGTCTGAACAGGATGAATTACAGCAAGGATGAGGAACCTCAGGCCTGGGGACCAAATGCGGCCTGGGGTTAGTTTTTATTTGATCTCTTTCCAGTTCTTGGATCTGACCCCTGGATCCAGTTCCTATCCCCAGGCACTGAAAGACATAGCTCACGGTAAAGGAACAGAGATAAGGGCATGCACTCAACGACAGGGACAGATCCATGATTATGACCCTCCTCTTCCCAAATGTGCCCCTTAAGCACCCCCTTCCCTGAATTTCTATGCGGCCCTTGGAGCTTGTACTAATTTCCAAAGTGGTCCCTGGAGGTTAAGTTCCCCAACCCAGAACTAGAGAGACAATACGGAGGCAGCACTTGGAGCGGTTTTTTACTTTGCCAAGTCTTCAAAGCGCCAGTCTGCTTCACCTCTGCTGGAGCTGGACTGAGTCTGTGACAGCTGGCTTTCCCACAGACCCTTTGCTGTGAAAAGCACTGGGAGAGAATGGGAGCTGTTCCACAAGGGCCTGCTGAAGAGGAGATGTAGCTGTCAGCATACTGGTGACATTTCAGCCTATAGCTCCTCCTGATCTCACAGGCGGATTTGCAGACATTGGCATGGAACAGCGATGGGATAAAAACCAATGGTGTTTGTGGCAGGGAGCAGTCTGAGGAGGCTGCTGCCCCTTTAAGGATCTGAGCGCACCAGCCTAAGGGCTGGGCATGCAGAGAGTACAGCTGCCTGAGTACTTAACAGGCTGAGTTGTGCTGGGACAGAAAAGAGCAAGTAAAGCCCAGAATGACTGGGGAAAGCTACTGGCCCTTTAAGGGCTGAAAGCCAGAAGGGCTAGGCTAGCCATGCCCCCTGGGGCTATATAAGAGAGGACAAGGCTGAAGGGAGATCAGTCTGTACATGGACTGCAAGGCATTAGGAACTCTCCTGAGGGCTCCAGCAGGACTGCTGTCCAATCCTGAAGCTCTGCTGGAAGCTGCTGAGACCTGGGGAAGCCAGAAACTGCTGTCCAGGTACTGTAGAGCTGAGCCCTGGGAAAAGCCAGCCTAAGGACTGTGCCTGGCTGAGCTGGGGTGTAGCCAGGGCTGGGGGGGCTGGAGGGGTTTGTATTCCTGGCAATAGGATAGAGATGGATTATGGTGGAGAACTGTATAATGGAAGAGAACTGCATAGGTTTGTACAGAGACTCAGCTGAGAGTAGTGTACACCCAGGCAGGGTGGAGGCAACTGAGCTGGCTGGGGCATAAAGCCTTCTGGGACTGCAGGGTGCAGGCGGAGGAGCCGGAAGCCCAGAGACAGGGGAACTGTGTTGGGTACTAATAAAGCAACATTGAGCGAAATCCCCAAAGTGATTGAACTGTGTGCTAATTCTCTGAGGAGTACGTGAGCCCGAGATCTGATCCTTTAGGGATGTACCCCAGGGCACCATGCCCTGTGACAATGTTCCATTGCCGAGCCCTCCCGAGAAGAGAGGCAGGCTGACCAGCAGCAATCCCTTTGGAAGGAAAGGAGCTATTTCCATCCATTGTGCCATTTCTATCCACCCATACCAGCCACTAGTGTTGGGGGTGTAAGAAACTTTTTGTGGTCTGTGTTGCTCCGCATGACTTTGCAGGAACGCATGGGTCAGGAATTAACATACCAGAGCCGGCCAATAGACCACCGTGTGCAGCATCCTGTTTCCAGAGACCACTTTATGTGGAAAGAAAGCCTATCTGATCACTCTATAGATGTGCATGCCCTTCTACAAATATCCCTTATCAGACTAAGTGCTTGCAGGATCAGCACATCTACACTGCTTGTCCAATGTCCTCCTTCCAGTGTTTTTATTTGCAGAGTTCAAAACGAAGCACTTGCTCAAAACTCAGAGCTCCCTCCTTGCAGACAGCTGTCTGTCTGTCTCACAGTTGCTGCCCCAGTCCTTGCAACCTCACCCTTGGCTTCTCCAGGTGGTCTGTGCACCTTCCACTATCTTCACAGCTTCCATGCCCCAGCCACCCCCCTTCACCTAGGAACTGCCTTCCTGTCAGGTCCAGGCCTTGAACCCCTGCCCACCCAGGCAAAGCAGCCCCTAGTTCTTATTCTTAGGCTTCCCCTGTCTTCTCAGACGTGCACGTCCACATCCTTCCCCAGCTGTAGCTTGTTCTTCTGGCCCCACCTCCCCAGCTTCCTGATTGGCCATCAGATAGTATTTAAGTCTTAGTGTGGCCTCAGGAAGCTGGTGGAGCAACGTCTCTTACCCCCACCCCAGCCCCGTAGAGTCCTGCGGTGTGAACAGCTGTAACCTTGTCCAGTTGCTGCTGTATGTAGTTAAGTGTTCCCTCATATGTCCTAGCCTGCTCCCTACTCCCTCCTCTAGCCCTTGTATGTTGACCCCCTCTCAGGGGTATTGTGACTGTGTCCTAGCCCCGCTCCCTACTCCCTCTTAAAGTCTTGTATGTGGAAATCCCCTCAGGGGTATTGTGATTGTGTCCTAGCCCAGCTCCTTGTCCCCTCCTATAGCCGTGTGTGTTGAACCTCCTGGGTATGCCGTGATCAGTGTCTTAGTGTAGTGTCCCCCCTTCCTGGTCCCTCTTAGAGATATCATGGGTGGTCCCCCCTTTTGAGTGCTCTGGGATTGTCTTGGTCCAGCTCTGGTTCCCTCAGATATCTCTTCTGTGTTGTATCCCTCCCGGGCGCACTGTGATCTCTGTCGGGGCCCAGACCCCGTCTCCCTGTTTCCCCCATAGCCTATACGTGTGATACCCTTCAAGGGGGCACGAGGACTTGTGTAGTGTGGGGCTTGGCCTAGCTCCCTGTCTTCCGTGCTATTCCTGGCTCCCTTCTGTGTGGGAGTCTCCCCGCTGGTGTATTTGGTGTGGGGTTCTGTCTCTTCTCTTTGACCTTGACGAGGAGCCAGACCCTCTCTGAAGTAGGTTCCCTGGCCTCAAGATGAGAGCAGTCCCAGGAGACTCTGAGACACACTGAGAGGTCCCTCTTCCCCACAGGCTCTTCCGTGAGCTCCCATTCCCAGGTTCCTTCCCCCTCCTTGCCTTCCTGATACCCCGTCCCTGTAACACTTCCTTCACAGGAGTGGCTATTGCCACTAACTGGCCAGTAGCCCTCTCTTTAGGGCCCAGGTGCTAGTGGCAAGGGTGCTGCTCTTTCAACAACTTAACATTCCCCTGCCATGGTCCCCTTAATAACTTTTGATATCACAGGGTAATTTCAGCTGGATTTGAAAAAGGATAGAAGGCCCAATGGTATGTAGGACAGTTCCTAAGGATAAGTGCTCCAGGAAAAGAGACATGGCCCCTTTTAGAACCAAAAGAATCACAAAGTAAATTACATTAATGTAAATCCCCCATTTAGATTAAGTATTCGCTCCGCGCCCCCCCCCCCCAGGAAATAAGAATTTTTTAGTTCAGGTGCCTAGAACCCTTTGGTTTTTAAAGCAAGTCATAGCAGCCTCTCTTTCAAAGAGGTCTTAAGGTCTTGTTCATGGCAAATTCCGGACAAAGCCACCACTAGCGCCTCCAGAGTAAAGGTGAACAAACCAGCAGTCTATTTTCTTTGTCCAAGTCACCAGAGGTGTTGGTTGGGAGCAGCAGCTGCTGACTGCTGAGGCAAAGACAGGTGCACAGCTTGTTTTGAATGGATCCTGGTGCATAAGATAGAATGCCCCCCACCTTCCAGGGCAGAGAGCAGCTGGGCTGTCAGGCCTTATCCCCTTGCATCCTAGTGTGCCCTGCCCTCATTCAGGTAGGCTCTATCCCCACAAATCCAGACTTGCCCAGAGGGACACCAGCCCCAAAGCCCGCTGTAGTCAGCACTTATTGTGGCAGGGATGCTGCACAAGCCACGTAGGGTTTGAAGATTGCCCTGAGCGTTGGCAGGTAATGAGTCTGACTAGAGGCCCCGGAGTTCAGAAAGGCTCACTCTAAAGGAGACTAATGGGGGGCTTCCTCACATTTGGCATACAAGGAAGTTGGTAAAGTTTATGGTTGGAATTGTAAACAAAGTGATTCTGGGTGTGAAAGAACAGGGTATTGGGACTTTTGGGTACAGATTCTATAGCCACTTCCACTGTAGCAGGACCAACCTGTTACATCAAGATAGTTGGGGGACTCAGTCTCTGACTGTTGGGTGATGGGAGTGAAGGACAACACATGGAACTCTCCATTCACAATCTGTTTTAGCACCTTCCCTGGAGGCACAACTGACTGAGGCATTACAGAGGTCAGATGCACCACAGGCGTGGACGTTCCAGTGTGCATATGCATTCAGGTACATGCAACGAGCACTGCCAGAATAAACTTCTATATCAAATGCAAGGGTCTGAATCTGAATGTGATCTGGGTATATGTGCACAGAACTGGAAGCATGGAGTGAGTGGGGTTCCTGCAGTGAAAAGTTGAAAGATGGAGAAACTTTAGGACAAAAAGAAAGCCTTATTTTTAATGCACTTTTAAAAACGTGCCCATTGTTCTAATTTTCCGTGCAGAGGTTCTTCTAGAGAAAGTAGCCTCCAGCATGAAGTTCAGATGCAGATCTTTGCATTCCATATCTGCCCACCTTCAGATTCCAATGGGAGGTCCAGGGGCATTGCTAGATGGGAATGGGCCCCTTACTGGGGCACTCCACTCCAGTGTGCATATACTGTGTGCCCCTACATGCATGTGGGGCTCCCCAGGCTCATGGATCCCGGTGAGGCTGCACTTATAGCCATGTACCTGGGGAGCACATAAGAGAAGTCTGAACTGCAAAGCTCAGGCTAGGACTCTCTCTAAAATAAAAACTGAATCTGAGTCCCCGTCTCCCCCCCCCCCCCAATGTTTTTTCTGTGTGTGACTTTACTGCACTCTTTAGCAAATTGATTTAATGATCATGGCAGACACATGTTGTATGAAAGAGATTGCCATAGGGAAATATCACATGCACACAAATATGTTTACAAGAGATTCAAATGATGCATCTTGCTAACTGGGGAATGGATCAAATTCACATCAACATGAAATGCTTAGATTTTTCAAAAAGATTCAGGCATGCTTGAATTCCCAGCCATCAGCATCCTGCGGCAGTGCACTGATTGCAGAATCATAGAACGAGTGAGCGGGAAGGGATCTCCTGGGTCATCTGGTCCAACCCTCCCGCACCGAAGTCAGATACCCTATTTCTAAAGAATTCTTATCTAGCTCACCCTCCCAACAGCCAAGTGAGGTAGGTCATTATGACAGGTATCTGTGCAGTCTTTCCTTGAACTTCCAGGGAAGGAAGTTCCACAACATTTCTATGCAGCTTGTTCCGCTGCTGAACAACAGAAGTGCTACAACTAAGGGGTTCTGTGGCGGGAGCATTATGAGGCAGAATGGCAGCCCACCTGTTCACCTCACGCCACGGTACTCTTGCTGAAAGCCACTGCAAATGGTCTCACATGCCTCTTATGTCTCCTCTAGAACACAAGATTCTTAGAGTGGGGAATGTCTTTCCTCCTCTTCAGGGGATCTACAGATGCAAGATACATTTCTTTTAACCACAGACTTCCGGTTCAGTGACACAAGATATGGTGTAGCCTAGTGGATAAAGTGCTGGACTTGGACAAGTCACTGTCTCTCAGCCTCAGTTCACTATCTGTAAAATGGGAATAATAATGATCTAGGGCTGTTGTGAGGGTGAGCTAGATAAGGACTGTAAAGCACTTAGAAAATAATAAATACATCTGGAGGACTGATTCCACAGAATAATAAAAGGAAGACATCTGGAGAAGCTGATCTCACAACTGCATCAGTGATGTCTCTTTTTCCTGACAGATTTCATCCACTAGGTGCTATAGCATATTAAATAATTATTTATTGAGTGCAAAAGTATTACACCTTTCTTCAAATAAATATAGGTTAGGCAACATCACTTCTCAAGAAAAAAACAGTGCATAAGTCAATTGAAGGTTTAACTTTTTTTCTTGTACTTTCTAATAAATTTCAATAAATAGTATTGTCCCCCTCCCCCTGAAAAAAAGTCTCAACTTCCACAAAAAAGAGTCAATGACTTATTTCTTGTGCTGGACCATCCTTCTTTTTGTGGAATGAAAGTCAAAGGTCTAGTAACACTGCCATATGCAGCAGCACCACAATAAGCCCACTAGCATTTGCACACAATACACACACAAAACTCTTCAATCACTCCATTACAAATCTGCAACGTTCTTGTTCAAAACAGAATTTCCCTGATGCATGAAACACAAAGACCTCTTTTTGCTGGAAGCACCTCTGACTAAAATGACTTGAAAAGGATCTAATCTAGGCCATGATCCACAAGTCACTTACTCTGGAGTAGCCCCATTGAAGTCTCTTTGGGCTGCTCCAGAGCAAATGGTTTGTGGTTTGCACAGCCAAGATTGGGGGGAGGGGGGGGGGGGGGGGGGTTGTCACCTTCGTGACCCAAGTAACTGGCCTACCATCCACAGTGCTTTCCATGGAGATCTTCATACTGAGAACAGTCAAATCCAGGAGTCTTTATTGCAAACTCTACTGCACCAGGTGGTGATAACTTTGTGCTAGATCCCAGAAGTGTTTTTCTGCTGTCTACTATGAAGAGTGCTTAAGAGATATTCCAGGATAACAGCATGTCAATATGTTCATTTAAAGCAGAAAATTAGTACAGGACCTTAAAAACTGCCAGGTATGTGTTAAATAACGTTTGAACTATTCTAATTAGTTTCATATTTAATTACCTGGTAATCTTCAGAACCTGCATTTGTTACATATTTTGCACTATTCATACAGAATAACTTCAGAGATGTCTGTGCCCTGGAACAGTAGCGGCAATCCTCAAAGCACTTACTGGGAAGCTAGAGAGACTACTCCACAGTGTGTGGTCTGAGGATGGAGGCCAATGTATGTATTTCCTAACTGTTCAGAAGCCAGCCCTGTTGCAACAATCTCACTCACGCTGGGAAACACTGCACTTGAAAATTGAAAAAATTAAACTCTTAACACAGCACAGTAAGTGATCTGGGTCTGCAGTTTGTGTAACACCTCAGGATTCTCATTTCAAAGGATGGAAGGATAGTTTAGTGCTGAAACAATAAATCAAAATGATTTCTTACTGCTGCACAGTGAAACAGAGAGCAATGTGTATCAATTACTGACTTGATTTGGCAACACCAAGATTCAAGCCGGCAAGGAATTCTTCACAGCAAGACCTATTTAATAGTTCCATTAGTGATTCATTATCATCTTTGTTGAAAAGGGAGACAAAGTTTCCCTTCGTGTATGCTTCATTTCCATTCTCCAGCTGGAAACTACTCATTAAATCCTGGATCCACTTTAGCTCTTTTGAAAGTTCCCGACTCAGAGTCTCGTATTGAGACTTTAGGCCAGTGTATTTCCCAGTTACACTTGCAAGGCTTGACTGCACGGTCTTGATGTCGTCCTGTAGATGTTTCTTCATGGATTCGATTTTACGTTACTCATACTTGAGCTGAGAAAGTTCATGTTTCACGTTCTCATTTTCTTCTTTGTACCAAGCTTCTTTTTCATTGTAAATGGAAACTAGAGCGTCAATATCCTCTTGCAAGGAATCATGGGATACAGCCAGAGTGCTGAAGCCACGTTCCATCAGGGAGATATCGTCTACCACCCGGGCAAAGCGCTCAAAGTTGATGTATGTGTTGTTTGGTGGCATGCTTGAATGGCACTTGATGGTGTATTCCTTCAGACGCTTAGTCTTCAGCTGGCCTTTTTCAGCCTTTTTGCTCTCTTGGACTTTGGTTTCTTCTTTTAACTGGTGATTCTTCAGACACAAGAACTAAGTGTTACTGGTTGTTTAGACAGTATTGCAAGAGACTGAAGACACCACAAAGTCAACTGTGCACAGCAGACAAAGGATGCAAAATTAATTTTCATGGTGCCAGAGAAATTTGGCTTCTATCATCACACTTCATGCATTTGATTATAAAAGAAAAAAGGTGATGGTGCAGCAGGCAATGAGCATTCTTAGGGGAGAAGTATAAATACATTTAAAAGGGCTGTGAGAGAACTGCATGCTAGACTTCTTTGCACTTAAATCCCCATTTGGAGAAGGGAAAAATAAACCTGAAAAGCACTCTTCAGTGTTTGGTATGATGTATTATAAAAAGGTGAGTGACTCCATGTGCCCCTATTTGTCATGCTGAGCTTAGAAAAATCTATTTCAATGAGAGGTTTATCCACACAGGCAAGCTGAGTACAAACCCCCCCACCCCCCTGAGTACCTAGGAAATAAAGGCATCTACTAGGACACTAGTCAACTTTAACTCCGAGAAACACTAGACAAGAGTACACCGTGTTCACGCAAACACTGACATCACCACAAAGCATGCTCTAATACAGAATATTGTATTCTCCTTGATTTATAATCTGGCACTGAGGGACAAATCTTTTGTTCATCCCTCCATTTCTATTTATTGTAAGAGGAGGAGACAGGAAGAAAGCGCACAGAAATCTGATACTTAAAGAGGGAAGCAAATAGGATTTTGCTGCCTTGTCTCTTTCATTCAGAGATTTTTAAATGTTTGGCCAGACAATTCATTATTTTGCACACTGTCCCCATTTTACTGATGTGGGAAATCAAAGCATGGGGAAGTTAAAAGGGTCAACTTCAAAATGATGGACTTTCTTGCTACTGAGGCAGGTGCCCTTTAAATGTCGAACGATAGGCTTCCATACACATTCTGTACCAGTTATCAATGAATGAATATCCACCAGTTTGAAAGTACCAATCTCTATTTCTGGCCTTACCGTTATCCAGGGGTGAGCGAGAGCTTCTTGGATTGTAAGCCGTTTCCTACAATGAAAAAAAGACATACACAAAGATAAACATGAGACAAACTGTTTGACATACATTTTTCAGATTGAAAAACCACAGAAGCGTCATGGGCGTGGCGGGGCCTCTACAGAGCTGTTGTGATGTCTGAAAAACTGCACTCCGTAATTATTGTATCCATGCAATTATTATGTTAACTGATGCCTCATACTCTTTTTTTCCCCTGCACATTTACACCCTGTGGTCCCCGTTGAAAAGTCCCCAGGTTAGAAGACGCCTGCTCAGGGGCTGTGAGAACTTGAAGTACCACAGGGTACTTCCCGCAAGCAAAAATGTGATGTCTGTCTGTAAGCTCCCCAAACTGACTATTGAAGCAAAACAACCAGCTTGACCAAATGAAATCCCACTTTACAAGTAACATCTCTTCCTCTCTGTTAAAATAAAGCAAAGGTCAGACACTACTAATGCTTCAAGATATGCTGCTATCCTATTCATATAGCATTCCCAAAGAGCCAGAACAAGTATGTACAGGAAAAGAAGACATTTTTTCTTTATTAAGTTATACAATATTAATTAAATGAAAACATCCTTACAGCACATGCTACTAAGTCGCCCCTGGAGTGATTGCTTCCTGTATATTATTCCTGAGGGGGAAGCTTCAGTGTTAATCAGCAAGTCTAAATTCCCCCTGTCCTGTATCACCGCGTTATCCACAAGAATGACAGAGTTAAATATGGCATCCTCCTTGTAGAGAGCTATGGGACAAGTTTCTGCTTGTCTGACCTACCCTCCTGAGCAAACACCTGAATCTAGAAAGGATTCTTGACATGAGACATTCACACCAGATTTCTCTCCTCCATATGCTGGCTCTGAGGTTCATATTGAAGCAGGTTTAATCACTTGCTCTCTTTACCCCAGCAAGCCCAAAGACTTATCCTCACACCACCGATGTCTTCCAGGGGGTCTGTGCTCCCACATCGCTTTGCAGCCAGAGTCTGCTCTCTTGCTTTAGGGGATACCAAACTGCCACTCCCCTCTTGCAATCAGGACTGACATACATGGGGCACCATCCCAACATCCAGAATAGAAGGAACTCTCTTCTCCCCACCCCTCAAATAATTTAGGAGCAGCAGAGAGATAATCCCACTGCAACTAGTTTATTAATACACCTCAGGATAGAGTTACTCCAACCCAAGTAGCTAAGGAATCTCAGTTACTCAAGAGCCATATACCATGTAGCTGCTACAGGACTGGGGGGGTGGGGGAAAGGGGTATTAATTTCCCCTCAAGAGTGTCTAATAGAGATAACAGGAGTAAAAGTAGGCTCCTGGGGTTAGAGAGATGGAGCATCCCCGTGGTAGGACTGAGATCATCAACCTCAAGTGGACAAGCTGGATGTACATGTTCGATAGCATGCCTGAATGGCACTTCATGGGGTATTCCACAGGTGGGGAACCTCAGGCCTATGGGCCAAATGCAGCCTTTATTTATCTGACCCCTTTCCAGATCCTGGATCTGGCCCATGAATCCAGTTCCTATCCTCAAGTACTGAAAGAGTGAGTTCAGGATAAGAAAGAAGAGATGTGGGCATGCACACAAGGGCAGGGTATAGATCCGTGATACGGATCTCTGATCTGGGCTCTTCTTTTCCAGAATGCATCCATTAAACACCCACAATTTCCATGTGGCCGTCAGAGTTTGTGTCTCCCAGAGGCCACTTTGAAAATTAGTACAAGGTTCCCTGGTGTATTCCTTCAGACACTGTAGCTCTTCAGAACAGCCTTTTAAGCACCTTTCAGGAATGATTTATGACTCTACCATAACACCTTAAAACATATCCCTTAGCACATGCCGATGAGGTGTGCAGGTGTGGCTTTTTTTAGTGGGTTTTGCTATTTTAAAAAAGTATTCTGAGACTTTCCACAAAATGTAACAACTTCTTCATTACAGTATTGTGAACTTTGCTTTCAAAATATTCAGGGACCAGTGTTCACTGTGTTTTCCCCGTTAACAGCAACAGAAAAAATGCAGGCAACACAGGTCCCTGAAACTATTGCCTGTTCAGAATATTAATAATAAAAATCAATCACTTATTGCATTTCAGTTTAACTTTCCATAAAGTCTCTTACTAACAAGTGGTTTTAAGGGATTGATAGCCATCAAAATCCTGATTCTGCCTTGAAAAGCATCTCTGCACACTGGCGAACCTGATCACATAGCGCCATGGTTCTCAACCAATTAGCCAAGGCCCACGGGTGGGTCCCAGGCAGGTTTTAAATGGGTCTCAGGAGAGAGCAGGGGCGATTGTGGGGGGCACAAGTTCCAGTGAAGTTGCATCCCCGCCTGCTGTTTGTTCAGGCCACGTGTGCCACTGAGGACCAGGGGTGGGATGGGGAGATGAGTGGTGTTGCTTCTTCCAGCGATTCTGCCTCCAAGGCTCCTGCTGCTTCTAGACACTTCCTGCTGGCTCTCCGTGAGATTGATTGGTTCCTCCTGTGCTACGGCTGCTGACGATGCCCAGCCATTCCTGGTGCAGGATTTATTTTAATGTGGGTCCCAATTTTTTTAATTTTTTTTTAAAAAAAAAAATGTTTTGGTGGGTCCCACCCACAAAAGGGTTGAGAACCCCTGGCATAGCGCTCTAAACTACCAATGTTGATCACTTGCTGGGGATTTCAGTACAACCAGTCGTACATGAAAACTGCAGAAGTAGGACAATGCAAAAATGGCTCTGCAAACACAACTTCAGACCAAGGGAAAATAGACCATAGCTCAGTGAATGCAATTATTTATTTATTTTTTAAAAATTAAGAATTACTAGAGCCACCAACACCCAATAACGACAGGTTCCAACACCAATTAATCCCCTTATTTGCACCTGAGAAACTAAATGAGCCTAGCCAAAGACAATTCCTGCCAAATTCCAGTAGAGAGCATATTAGTTTAGAGTCCTTGGACACAGAGATTTACCTAGCAACAGATGTACTGCTTGTGGCTGGCAATGAAAACCTTTGCAAGCTGTCTGGACTGGGTGCAAAGAAGGCAGGTGAGCATTTGATCCTTTCACTTACCGTGTATCCTTCACCAGGAGTTTACGAATAAAATCTTTGGCCAGTTCACTGGTGTGACTGAAAAACTCCTCGTCGAATTCATAATTCACAGCAGTGATGTTGGCAAGAGTCTCCTGCTTCGTGTCTCCGAGGAAAGGCGATGCACCGCTGAGCCTGAATAGACAAGAGAGAAGGACCACATTGGGATGGAAAAAATTAGGGGAAGAGGGACTTTAAGGAGCAATAACAGTACTGAGATGCCTGCATCTTTCTCTGTTGGGGAAATCAAATGTAGCAGGATAAGCTGACGCCTACAAGAGCGAATGGCTTCAGCTGTGGGTGCTGGAGGGAGGAGGGAAAGAACTGAATTGCATTCCCCTCACTCCGGTCCTTCCTAAGCTATTTGGGTGTGGGATGTGGCCATGTCAGAAAACAGCGGGTGTGAAAGGGTTCTCTCATTTCTTTCCAATGTAACCACACCCCCTTTCCGAGTGCAATGACATCACTATGCTTAGAAAGGAGCATGGTCACGTCAAAAATGGGCAGGGCAGATCCTTTGCCACACCCCTTTCCAATGTGACCATATTCTGTTACATGCTACAGGAAGTGGGGACCTGGCACAGGCTCCTTGCAATAGGATGGGACTTTGCAGAGTTTTCTGCCAGGCACCTACACACTTTGTGTGCCCCGAATTTGTCCCAGGAGTCCCAGCACACATAGGGAACATGCTGCAGGACGCAACAGAAAATCAAAATGTCCAGTTCTTCTAGCCTTGCCCTGCCTTCCCTGACATGAGAAGTAGTCATAAACATTTCATACAATCACTACCAAGGACAAGCAAAACATTGGCATTGAATTCATTGGCCTCTGAAAATCAGAAAAGGTTTGCTTTTTTGATAAAGCTTAGTTCCTTATTTATGTTGCAATTGAATGATGCAGATATTGCAATAATGAAACAGAATTCAGCACTCTTTATTTGGAGAGTGGCGAGAGAAGTAACTAGTGGAGTGCCTCAGGAAACTGTACTGGGACTAGTGTTGTTGAATATCTTCATTAATGAACTGGAAAAGGGATTAAAGAGTGAGGTGATCAAATTTGCAGATGATACAAAGTTATTCAAGGTAGTTAAAACCCGAGTGGACCTTGAAGAATTGTAGGAGGATCTTGCAAGAATTGTAGGAGGATCTGGGCGATTGGGCAACTAAGTGGCAGATGAAATTTAATGTGGACAAATGCAAAGTGATGCACATAGGGAAGAATAAACCAAACTATATGTATACAATGCTGGGTTCTAAATTAAGAGTTACCACTCAGGAAAGGAATCTTGGAGTCATTGTGGACAATATATTGAAATCCTCAGCTCAATGTGCTGTGGCAGTCAAAAAAACAAACAGAATGTTAGGAATTATTCAGAAAGGGAGAGAATAAAACCAAAAATATCATAATGCCTCTACAGTATGACCACACCTGGGACATTGTGTGCAGTTCTGGTTGCCTCATCTCAAAAAAGACATAGCTTAACTAGAAAAGGTACAGAGAAGGGCAACAAAAATTATCAAGGGCATGGAACGGCTTCCGAATGAAGAGAGGCTTGATAGGTTGGGGGCTCTTCAGTTTGGAGAAGAGACGACAGAGGGGATATGACAGAAGTTTATAACGTCATGAGTGGTGTGGAACACATAAATAGGGAGCAGTTATTTACGCTCTCTAACAGTACTAGAACAAGAGGGCACTCCATGAAATTAACTGGCAGCAGAGTTAAAATAAAATAAAGCTGCTTGTCCATGTTACACAATTTCATGTTACTTTGTATTTTATGTGATATTTTTAAACTTGTGCATGCGCCTTTCCTCATTTGGCAAGGAAAAGAATGTGAGTTTTATCACGGATAAAATCCACAGACATGGAAATCCAGCTCTGACACTTATGTGAATTCTGTATTAGGTGAGATTGGAACATGCTCATGGGTTGAATTAAACGTGCATTTAACTTTAAAGTTAAAATTACAACGTGTGCATGGATCCTCTAACGGTTCCCTTAAGGTCATGAGAATCCACGAGAGGAAAAACACCAGAAAGAAAACAACATGGGCAGGCAGCCCAGCAGGAATCTAACATTACTGCTGATTTTGCATGGGACAGAATCCCACTGTGAAAATCAACACATGGGAAAGCAATCTAAGAGAAAGTATTTTTTCATTCAGCGCACAATTAACTTGTGGAATTTACTGTCAGAGGAAGTGGTCAAGGCTGGTAGTGTAGCTAGTTCTAAAAAGGGATGGGATAAGTTCTTGGAAGATAGGCTTATTAATGACTATTAGCCAAGTAGGTTTTGAGGACATAACCTCTTACTGTTGGGAGCTAGAACAACAGGGAATGGATTGCCCACTGTGACCTGTTGGGTACTTCTCCCAAGAGACAGAGATTGGCCACTGTCGGAGACAGGCTTCTGGGCTTGATGGACAATTGGTCTGACCCAGTATGGCACTACGTATGTTCTTATTTAACTGAAAAGGGCCCTCAGCCTGCCTAGAGGATCTACTAAACGTCTTTCTATATAAATGACAGCCTTTCTTGAGACTCAGACTTACCTCTGCCCCATGAACTCCTGCAGTTAAAACACTTAACATCATCAGTTTCTAAAGAACAGGTACACTCAGTTGTGAAAGGCAGGATTAAGGGAAGTGTTATTTATACTGAGGAAATCAATCCCATCCCTCTTTAGAACTTCCTGGACCATTGTTATTCTTGCCTTCCATTCTGTGCTTTGGGAATGGAGCCTCAGCCTATGCTTCCAGCAGGCTTAAAAGTAGAGCTGCTGCACCAACACCATTTATCCCGTCACCCTGGACAGATTTGTGATAGGAGCTCAGACAGACAATGCTTTTCTATGTTATTCTGATTGCATTGAACTTTCTGGCACAGCTAGGAGGTGGCAGTCATGTTAGAACTATTGGGACTTCCCTGTCCATAATAAGGATCAGATTTGAACAGACAGCAGGCTAATTCTTTGTGATTGGCTTTTGTTGGTCTGGATCCCCTTGCTTAAAGTTATAAGTTTAATAAACTGTCTGAGGATATTCAAATCTCATGATTGTATGGGAGGGCCATTTATTTCGCTACTGCCAACAACAAAGACACATTAACTGGGGATCTTCTGGGTGAGTCCCTAACGACAGTGACTGCATCTGTTCAACCCAAGCACTAAGAATACACTGGCAGTGTTGGTAAGGTTGCTGAGAGGTTGATCAAAGTTTCCCCTCAGAGTGGGAGACATCTTAATAGGGAAAGGTTCTTCACTCCCAGCCACAGTCCTATTGATTATTATTAAAATTATTATTAAAATTGATCTCCTCCATTCCCACACAGTGTCATTTAACAGCTGCTAATGTGGAAAAGCAATATTAGGAAACTTCTAGCTGCCTTTAGTGCAGTCAACATTGCCCTTGCTGCATACAGTGAATCATTCTACTCAATTCTGCTCCTCTTTTAGAGTGGAATCCAACGAGAGAATAGCCCACATTTCCTTCACCAGGTATGTTCCCAAGTGCCCGTCTATTAGGTATCCACCACGTGGCCTCCATGTGGTCACCACAGAGCTGCCACTCACCGCGGAGTCCAGGGACCTCATGAGCCCACCGTGCGACCTAATCGGTGTCCACATCTCATCAATTATGTTTCCCCACAACCGTGCTGGTATCCAGGTCCACCAGCACCATAAAGTTCTTTCTAGCATGCCCAGTCAGTTGAGAGGCGGGGCTGGTAGCAATCTCCCTCTCAGGTGACAGGTGTGCTAGAGATCTCCCTCCCTAGCATGCCTTTCAGCTGCCAGGCAGCCATGGGGAGGGAGACTGCTAGCGTCACTGGTGGAAGCTGCAGCAAGCACGTGAAATATGGGCATAGGGCTGTCTATCAGGCTGGATGTGCTAAACATGTGATCTGGGGCTGCGTGGGGGCAGCACAGACCAAACACGGACTCCAGTCGACTATCGTCTCGTTTGGTTCTATCCTGTTTCCTTCTCACTTCTGTTTTGCTCAGCTGGAAGAATGCAGACTCTGTATTACTAGACAGCTCCTAGGGTCACCAGGAGGTCACATACCAGAGCTGGGAATCTCTGTGCTAGTGTCTTTGACCAAGCTCACCGTGCCCCTGCCTCCCTGCAATCTCCAAACAGCCACAAATTATGCTGCGGGTGAGCTAGCTTCTGCCTTCTCTAGGCTGATTGTGCATGTCTTGTTTGGATGGCTTGCTGTGTGACAATGGGCAAGCCGCTGCACCAGTGCGTGCCTCATTGTTTGAATCTGCACCATGGAGATGCTGAATCATTCTGAACTAGCAAAGGCACCAAGAGGCAATACACAGAGGGTACTTTAGCACCTGCTAGAGTGTGGGATAATTGTATGTCTCCACCAAGTGGCCAACCGCAGTACTAACGCCTTACTACCTGTATTTAAAGGAATCACTCCTTTTTAGTTCAGATTGCAAGAGCTTGTGCCCCGAGTGCTTAAAGTCCTAAATTTTAGCCTTTTCCTGTATACTATAAAGTGCATCTTGCTGCATTAGGCTTTGACATTATATGGGACTTGAACTAAAGGATGCTTGAGGTTCCTTACACCCCTAAAATTCTATGATTCCATGTTCATTGTTTATTAACAAACGTGGGATCTTGCAGAGTGACACGTGAAGCATAAATGTACATTAGGGCTAATGAAATTCAAAGTAGCTGTTCCAGACAAGCTGCAAGAACAATCATACTGGACACAGAATTCTTCCTGCTCCAGGGATCGTGCCATTGTGGCAGGCCCTTTGTAAAGAGGGATGCTATTTTGTGCTTGCTTACTATACTCCTTGGGTATTTTCAGACGTGACGAGATCACAGTGAACCACAGTGAATACCCACCTGTGATCACTGTGCCCTGCACGTCTGTTCAGCGGCCGCCAGATGTTCGCCACGCTGAATACCCACATGGGGTCAATTTCAACCACGCTTCCCGGGCTCCCGGCGGGAAAATCCGCAGAAGCGTGGTGAAAGTGATTCCAGGCGGGCATCAATAAAAAGTAACGTCTGGTTGGCTATCACGGACTGGAATCCCTGGCCGGGATTCTGGGCCGTGGTGAACTCGGCCAGACGCTGCGGCGGCATTGGCCTCGCCGCCCGCCCGTCTCCCCAGAGGGCAGGCGGTGAAGGAGAGTGGAGGGGGCGGGGCCGTGCGGCCGCACGTCGCGCCACGCAGCCCCGTCCCCTCCCTGATTCACCGCCGGGATCCCCAGCACGTCTGTTTGCCGTGCCTGGGTGATCCCGGCGGGGAATCTCTGGGTTGTTTTCGACGAGGTGAAGCCGCCCCGTCACGTCTGAAAACACCCATTGTTGCCATGTTTACTAACTTCATCAACTCACCAGAAAATTAGAAAAGTAATGGGGAGGTCAGCTGTCTGCAGATTTTCTTCCCCATATCTAGGCACCTGGGGAAGATACACTTTTTGTCTGGCTTACAGAGGTATCTGGATATGAGGGGGTTGTAAAAGATGTCTGGAATAGAAGGGACGTACGTCATAACCAAAATAAAGAAGGATCTGGAAAGTCCAATTATGGGAGATTATAAAAATGGATAATGCTTTCGATATGCAAATCCTCAAAAAAATAATCCTCAATATTCTATTGCGAATATTTGATCTGGAGTCCAAGGCTGCATTATTATTATTATTATTATTAACAAACATTTATATAGCGCCAGCAGTGTACCTGGCACTTTACAAAGTAATAAAATAGACACGGTCCCTGCCCCTAGGGCTTACAATCCACATGAGACACTTAGTTGGTGAAAATTCTTTTGTTCTGATTTTTTTTTTTATTATTATGTGAAAATTTTAGGCCACGGGATGCAGCAGGTGTAACGTGCAGTTAATCCAAAAAGTTTAAAAGATAAACCAATGTCTAACAATTGTGCTGATTCCTTCACACACATCTATCATAATAATGAAGTAGAGCTGAAACAGATATCCAATTTAGTAAGTACAGGTGATACCTGCATTTTCAAGCACCACGATGGCTACTCAATTACTGATCAGGAATCTGAACATCAGAAAAACGAGTAATTTCCATTACTGATTTCCTGGTTATTGATCGGTAAACCGGGATGGAAAGTCAAGAAATTGGGATAGAAACCGAATTGTAAGATCTTTCTATAAAATGCCAGGTACATCGCTGGTGCTATATAAATGTTTATAATAAAATAATAATAAAAATAATAGTTAATAAATAAGTGCAAAACTTTTTTTATGTGGAAAAGCATTTGACGGGTGAGGATAGGGGTTGGTTGGGACATTTTGGGTGGGGTTGAAGGCTGGGGGAGGGCTTTTGGGGGTGAGGGTGGGAGTTTTTATTGTATAAATTCTATGATTGTTTTATTGTCATTATTGTTTTTATGGATTGTAAGCTGCCCCGAGCCACTGTGGGAATGGCAGCATATAAATTTAACGTAAATAAATAAATGTGGGACACGAGGAACCTGAATCAGATACTGATTGGGTACCTTACTAGTACCCGAACACTGCAGGTTGATTTAGGTACCAGAAATTTGACATGCATACCAGTTTTTGTGGGTACTCATTGTCAGCTCTACTGTGAAGGGATTAATCCTGCTGTCACAGCATTTCCCCCACTGCCACCAATATACCACTATATCTGTTTTATTAACAAAGGGGTTTAACCGAAGCAGCCAGGACACAGGGCTATTCATTATATACCAAAACATGTCAGGAATTATCATCTTGTTCTCCAGGATCCCAACTTTGGGCTCAACCCTCATTCACCAGGTGCACAAGGGGGTTGCACACTTTGTAAGCGGCACGCCAAAAGTGCCATGCTAGGACTTCAGTGGGTGCCAGTTCCTTCTCTGCAAGAGTCACACTGTGCAGCAGAACCACATGCACTGAGCTGTTTCTGCAATGTGGCAGCAAGAAACACACCACTATACCTGGGGCATATTTATGAGTGGCCAGATCACTCTTAAATCCTGACCACACCCAAAGCACAGCTTAGCCTGCAACCATGGCTTGTACTGGGCTTGGGAGAGGGCCAGGAATATGTCAGCACTGTTAATTGTTTCATTTCTTATGTAAGAAAAGGGAGGGAGGGTCACAGATGAACAGTTATGATCCATTTGGAGACTTAAATAGAAGCCTGTGATCCTAGACAAGAAAGGCATGCCAAAAATAGGAAATATCAGTTGGGATTGTAACCCCATATGCATACTGTGCGACTCCACTTGACATTTTGCTTGACCTGCAGTTTTGGAATTTCTGTGCTAACACTGGCTTTTCCCCCAGAGGTGTCTAGCAGAGACCACGGGCACATTCAAGCCATACCAAGAGGTAGCCATGCTCAAGGAACTGAGTGCATGTCAGGGAGCCTGCAGTTATTTTCAGGCAGTGATAGCTGCCTGAAACTTAAATGCACAACCACGCTCCATTATAAACAGGGGACTGCTGAACCCCCGATTTTGAGGAAGCCGCTTGAGCTACATTGCTGAAAATTTATCCATGGTTATAAGTTATGAGGACCATCATACGCACAAAGTTTGAAAAATATCCATCAGGAAAATAAAATTTTATGACTGTTTTAACATTAATTGGTTGTGGTCAAAATGCACAGTGTCCTCACGATTGTTTGATTCATTAATTTCTCCTCCCCCTGAATGAGTTGAGTCTCCAAACTTCACAGGATTGGCGCATGAGATCAGTAACAACAGCTTCTGAAATATGATACTGATTGGTGCAGCCAAAACCGAGATATTAATGATTTAAAAATTAGTTATGCAGCCTTGCACACGTGCACTTGAGCTCCTCTCCCGTCGGAGAGCCGGGGAAGCGGAACTCTGTAAAAACACTGACTATTGTAGTCTCCCCCTGGCTTGTGCACTCACTGTGTTGGAAGGCAAGCGTACCTGTCCCCCCCGCCCACGGCCCTGCCTACGCTCGCCTTGCTCCCCCCAGGCAAAGCCGAGTCAGCACAGCTTGCTGGAGCCAGCACAGCCACAGCTAGCTGGGGCCCCGCAGTTGCATGGCTGGGCGGCAGGCTGCAGCCAGCTTCTCCTCCAATAAGTTGTTCTGTCTCCCCTTCCTGGCTCCTGTCCCCATCACTCACCTTCCTCTTCCTCCTAGTAGCACTCCAGCAGCAGCAGTGGGACACAGGGACACCGATAGGGCTGGGAGATAAGGCTGTTTGTTTACAAACAGCTCCTGCCCATGTGCTGATCAGAAGGTTGTTACCTTGTAAAGAAGGTTCTTCGAGATGGCTCCCAACATTCTCATAACTGGGTTGTGCATGCTCATCCTATCCAAATAATAGACTGCATGATGGTCTCGAGCTCCTCTAGTATAAAAAGCACTCTCCCCCTCAGAATGACAGTTCCTTTCAAAACTTTCTAGAAATATAAGAAAAAAATTCCATGCAAGCTAGAAGGGTGGGTGTTGTGAGAATGTTCGGGGCCAGCTCAAAGAACCTTGTTTACTAGCAACCTTCTGTTCTTCTTTGAGTGGCTCCTCACATGCTATTTTTACATAGCTCTGCCGGGTGGGGGGTCCGTGGGCGCGCCAGTGCATGGACGGGGCATGTACACGGCTGCACACGCATCCCCAGTCACCTCCCACTCATCCACACCCACAGAGTAACCACTGTTTCCCCTGGTTGCTCCGTGTGTGGGGACGAGTGGGTGTGTGTGTGTGTGGGGATGAGTGGGGTGGGTGGGTGCGTGGGGATGCGTGTTAGGCAGGCGCGCATGCACCTCCACTCACCATGGATGCGTGCACCGCATCGTTCACATGGGGCTCCCCCACCCATGAACACACAGAAATCTGCGTGTTCATGTGGGAGAGACCCGTGTAAAAAGGGCCACATTCTCACAACTGTCTTAGGTAGGAATTTAGGATGTAAAGCAATATCTATTCTATCTTGGAAAATAAATCTGCAAATATGGTGCTGAGATTATTATGGCTGCTATTTCACTAACTTTTCTTAATGAAGTTATTGCTAACAGGAATACTGTCTTTAAACCC
>QEPC01002403.1:5398504-5419715 GCA_003113815.1 Sphenodon punctatus | reverse complement strand
TTTAATAATGGAAAAATGTGAAAGTTTAGTTATTGATTAAAATGAATAAAAGTATGTATGGTAAGGAATTAAGTACATATATTACATGTATGTTGATGTCCTAAAATATTAAATATTGCTCAAATTCTGAAATAATTTCTATGTTTTTTGGCATTTATGTTTTGTTGCAATGTATGGAGTGGAAGGTTTTTTGAATTGTAATTGTACTGAGTTTGGTTTTTTTTTTATTTTAAGAAAACTCTTGTGCATTTAAGTTTTTTTAAAACTGTTAAGTTTTTTGTTTTGGTTAATATTTTTAAGATCTACACCATCTGCTCTGGGTGGCATATCCCATGGACAATGATTATTTTGTGAGCAGCACTAGAACAGTGCCACCACATCCTCTCTAAGTCCCCTCCTTGTAGAACCCTGTGTGGGCTGAAATACCTGGTCCAATAGGACCTACCAACTCAAGCCAGTTCTAATGTGGCTGGGCTTGGCCTTTTTCAAATGGGCTGCGGTACAGGGGCAGGATGGGTGGATGCTGCAATGTGTGTGCGGTGGGGGAGTGGCTGTTACCCAGATGCACACCCATTTCCACGCACTGAGCAACCGCTGTTGTCACTGGTTGCTCCGTGCGTGGGAGATGGGTGGAGTGTGGGAGTGCGCATGCACCCCCACCCACCAGCCACAGTGTCACTTGGGCGCCTTGCCCCCCCTGCGCAGGCAGCAGATTTGCATGGGCATGGGGGTGGGGCATCTCATATGAAAAGGGCCCCTTTCTGCACAATCTTTACCAACAATGACCACATCCGCCGGAGCACTGTGACATCATGGTGTTTGGGTGCGTGTGTGAGCATGTCAGGAAAGGGATGGGTTAATCCTTCCCTTTGTGTGTCCATTGCCTACACGGAACACTCTTTTATGTGATGTCCTGGTGCTCCATGGGAGTGGGATGGGAATATATCAGGGAAAGGGAGGAGGAAAGGACCCTGCTGAGCGGTGTGATGACACTTGGCAGAGGTGGGACCACTTGCCCAGGGACACCACCTTGGTTTGAGGGACTTGGTCTGGGAGGACTCCCAAACCGATCCTGACCACCGTTGTGTCTAACAGAGTTTGGTCCAGGCTGCTGGGATCTACAGTCCAATGCCACTAATAAGAAAATTACTGTTTGGTATCTCAGCGGGGGCAACGGTGCATAAAGTACACAAGACCTGTCATGCTCCATTACCCTGCATCCAGCAGCGGCCTGTGTTGGATGCTTTAAAGGAAAGTGAAAACCTCTCCATAAAGAAGCTGGTAACCTGAGCATTACTATAACTGTGGGGGTACAAATCCCGACTTGTTCCTTTCCAGCTTTCAGGCTCCCTTCCTGCTCACAGAAATAGCAATTTATGAAGTCTCCGATGCCCTATCATCAGATGGATTGGTCGAGGAGATGAAGAGTACAAACACAGCTCAAGGAACTGGA
This sequence comes from Sphenodon punctatus, assembly GCA_003113815.1. Lineage (NCBI taxonomy): Eukaryota > Metazoa > Chordata > Lepidosauria > Sphenodontia > Sphenodontidae > Sphenodon > Sphenodon punctatus. Next base: position 5,418,262 of record QEPC01002403.1, on the reverse strand, counting down.
CAATTTTAGAATTGTTCTTTGGCTGCTGCCTGGCTATGTAATGTGTCTTGGGAGTGAACCCAAGTGCCTCTGGTTGATAACCAGGGGATAAAGCCTTTGGAGCATCTAGAATTCTTTTCCAACCCACAGCCCCACGCTCATAGAAACTGTAGGCTGGGAAGGGGCCTTAAGAGTCATCTAGTCCAGCCCCCTGCTCCATGGCAGGAGAGCCTCTGCTAACAGCATCACAGACTGATGCTTGTCCAGTCAGGTTTTGAAAACATTCAAGGAAGGAGATTCCACAACCTTCCTAGGCTGCTTATCCCATTGTTCAACAGCTAGGAACTTTTTCTGACTACCTAGCGAAAATCTACATTGTTACAATTTAAGCCCCTTTCCTCTTGTTCTATCTTCTGTGAGAGCAGAGAACAAATGTTCACCATCTATTTGTGGGATTTTGTAAGATCTTGGGGCTTATATTTATTTAGAGGAAAGTTTTTAAAACGGCTCATCATTGGCCTAACTCCGCACCCATTAGAATGGATGGGATTTACCACTGTCTTCACTGGGACCAAAATTAGCATCTTGAAGATCTCACCCTTAAGATATAAGAGGCCATGGTCAAGGGAAACCAATGTGCTATTCTGACCCCAATCCAGGCCATTTTGTACCCCTGCAGGTATGGTGCTCTAGGCGAGTGCCCAGGCAGCATCCTGCTCATGTTGCATATTATCCTCCCCCTAGGGGATTGACAGAACAATCTGTTTTCCACTAGCTGTTCTGGAGCTGCATTTTGTACAAATCGATCTAGCCTGATACTTACAGGATATACGTGATGACTCCGATGCTCCTGGAAAACAAAACAAAGATCAATGATAGAATCCATATGGATGCTAAATTCATAATGTGCTTATTAGTGAAGAAAAATTTCTTACATGACAAAATGGCATATTAATGGTACAGCATTCAAAAGCAACCATGAACCGGAGGCTGGCTGACTGACTTCAATATAAGCAAACATCTGAAACCCTTGTTAAAAAGGATCAGGGTTTCATGAAAAGGGATATAAATTTCAGTGGAAGGTTCATCTACTAGGTATCTAGAGTTTACATATGACTTGTCTCTTCCCCCACACCTTGATTTAAGATTGGCTGATTAGCTAGGGTAATTGTTAGAACATCAGCAGGCTTATTTTCTCTATTGTTGACCTGTTAGTGCTGTGTTATTAGCAGAACAGATTCCTGCCAAATCTTGCTCATTCTGTTTACAAAGATTCTATATGATTACCACCAAGTATCACAGAGCAAAATCGCTTTTTCAGCACCTTCTCCAAAGGTGGCAGATAGGGGCAAATCACTTTCCAAAACTTTATAAGGGCTGAAACAAATGTAACCTAGCGTTTTGTTTGGTTAGGGTGAGTAACATTCATTGGAAAGAGAAGCAATGTACCTTGCATCATTTGCATATGCACCTAAGTTGCATACATGTCACAAGATGCACGATGGGAGGTATCTGGGGAACGGACAAGGAGCAATTTGGAGCGGCTAGACACTAGGGGGTCAGTTCCCTTGGGCAACAATGCGCCCCCCCCCCCCGACAATAACAGACCTAAACAGATGCTGGGGCTGGGTTCAAGTGTGGCCACCGTACTCTAGAATGGAATTGGAAGGGCACTGGCTGAACACTGGTGAACAAAATAAACAAGTTGAACAGAGGAAAGGTTTGTACATTCTAATCTTAGTGCTGGAATATCTCTCTCTCCTCCTCCTCCCCTCCCGCAAAGGTGTGCTGTGGTGGCTGGCATGCAAGCTATGATCTTGCACTAGTTAACACCTTCACTGATCCAGCTTCCTGCAGAAATCACATCTTGACAGCGTCAGAAGCTGGCTTCTGGGGCTCCCGGAAGAGTATATCAGAGAGCTGTGGCCAGCATGGGATGGCTGGACCTGGTAAGCATCTCTGATCCAGCTCCCTGCTGAAATCACTTGGCTGGATCAGAGGTGCTCTCAGGGCATTCTGGAGGAGGACATCAGAGAGCTGTAGTCAGTGTGGGACTCCTTGGGACGGGTCATGGCCAAAGACTCAACAGACATGCCATGAGGCTCAGTGCATTTGTATCCATTGAAATGAAGCAAACACGATGGGATGCGCCCTTCCTAATTGCTTTGTGATTCTGATTATTCATTTGAGTTACCTTGTGTTCTTTTATTCAGCACATCAGCCGTATTTAGCACTGGACAGTAGTACTTAAACCTACCTAGTACTGCCAAGATGAACGGGGTTCCAAGCTCAGTGCTACACAGTACTGCCACAGTGAATGCAGTACAAAATAAATGAAGTTGTGCGTTTCGAAACAGTGGTGAAGACAGATTGACATATTCACAAATATGTGAATTATCTTCATGAATATGAAAAGTCATTTGTTTCAGCCCAAAACTTTAGTTGATATTTTTATTATCAGTAGCAGAGGCTCAAAGTATGCAGACATTTCTTCCCCCCCCCCCTTAACAATAATCATCATACAAAAATCAAACATACAAAACAAGAGCTATTGATGGTTTTTGCTGGCATTTGTTATACCTAAAAAGAGTGGGTTTTTTACACAGAACGACTATGCAGTAAAGCAGTATGGGATGCAGAGCAAATGGTAATTCAGAACTTACCACATATCTGCAGCCAGCCCAAGTGGTTCGTAGTTTACTATTTCTGGAGCTGTAAGGAGCATTTATCCAAACATCAGCAACGGAATGAGAAATTAATTTTAGCAAGATGAATTGCATGGGTAGGGCAGAAATTAATTTGGTCTCCATAAAAATAAAAGTCCCAGAGTAGCTGCAAGAGACCCTTTCTGTTTATGGAGCTACAATTTTGTGTACTGCTCACTAGCATAGGGAGAGCTAATAATAAAGAATAAAATTGGGAGAAGAAAGAATGCTCAAGCGACAGGAAGCTGTCACAGGCTACCTGCAGCTAAATTACTCTCTCAATAACATATTTCTTCTCATATATTGGAGATCTCTCTCTCTCTCTCTCTAAAGCATGAAAAACTAAGGACTCTCCTATTTTTCCCCAGGAACATTTAACATATGCCATTAAAACTGTTTTTGCTTAGGAATCCCCACTCAGAGACTGAGCTCAGGCAGGGGGATTTATAACCAGAAGGGTTTTTTTCTTGTACATTATTGTCAGAGGACATTGACACCACCCTGTGAGGAAAAGAGTCTAGCATGCTGTTCCAGAGGTAGGCAGGTAATTTACTATGGCCATTTTTACACGGACGTCACCCACCCACGAACACCCATAAACACACATCGGATGGGTGTGAGAGTGCCCGTGTAAACCCCCACGAGTGGGTGTGTGTGTGTTCATGACCCACCCACCAACACTCAAGGAGCAGCCAGGAAGGAGCCGGCATGCTCCATGGGTGGAGGTGGGTGGAAATGGGTGTTCAACACCCGCCTGTCCGTGTAAAAACCAAAACACCCACACCCACGGGAACAGGTCCGCCGAGACCAGAGAGATGGCTAGAGAGGTCATGCAGGGGCCCCCAAGCAGACATGCCCACTCGGAGAGACGCCGGACACCTGCCCAGGAGCCCTTAAAAGGGATCCGAAACAGGACATGGGTGTGCCGGCTCCCAATATGTCTGGAAGGAAAGCCTCTGACAAAACGAAGGGAGCCAGCGCTGCGACTCGCACGGGACAGGCCAGGTTAAGCAGAGGGACCCCAGGACGCCCAGGGGAGGGGGGCCGGGGGAAATGGGAAGGACTGCCAAACACAGCACATCTGTCCCGCCACTGGGCCAAGGACAAACCACAACGCCTGCGCCGACAGCAACCCCCCACTCCAGCACAGCCACGGGACATGGGGAAGGGAGTGTGAGCGACAGAGGTATGTGCGAGGGGACCCCAAGAACCCGGGGATGGGGGACCCGCATGTCAACAGTGGAAAACAACCCGAGGGAGCACAGGGCGGGCAGCTGACAGCTAACGGTTTCCACCTCCACCCCAGGACAGCACCCAGACACAGGAGCAACGCACCACCAGGGAGACGGCTGAGGAGGGCCTCATGACAGCCAGGTAAGGCGCCCGTGCCCTCCAGGGGGAGCGCGGAGGGATCCCCTCACAAGGGAGCATAGGGGGGCTGTGGGGCAGATGTTAACGCCTCTGCAATACCCCCTACAGGAGACGACCAGCTCCGCTGTCACCACAGCTACCAGGTGGGCCCAAAGCCGCCAAGCTGGTAGGTCCCCCACAAGCGGTACCCAAAAGGGGGAGCCCTGGTCGAGGCAGGAGACCTGGGACTTCATATGCATGTGGGGGGCCAAAAAGGTCCAGCACGACCTGGTGCACAGCTACAAGACAAAACAGGTCTATGAAGCCATCGCCCAGGAGATGCACCATCAAGGGTTCCTCCCTGAGTGGCCAGTGTAGACATCGGTAAACGAGGCCCTGTGATCCACCACAGCCTGGAGATTGATCGAGAACGTCTGCTTTCGATTCAGGTAGTCCGTCTTGGCATGTGGGGGCCGGATTATAGGGATGTGGGGGCTGGATTATATGGATGTGGGTGCTGTCTATCGCAATGGGGGAAGCCCATGTCCTCAAAGCCGCGACAATCTCGGGATCCCAGAACTGTATGACCCGCTCGAGCAGTAGCTCCACTAGCGGGTCTCACACGTTGTGGAGTACCCTGTTAACGGTTGCGGTCCCCAACCCAAACTGCTCCCCAATGCTCTGACAGGAATTGGGGGTGGCCAGTCTCCACACGGCCATGCGCATCCCTGGCAGCAATGGATACTGCATGTTGGTCTCGCACCTCCGGAGGTGTGGATTCAGGAGCTCCCTGAGCCGGGCCAACAGGCAGCACTTCATGCGGAAGTGGTCCGTCCATTCACCATCTGTCCAGGTGGCCAGCGTGTTCTCCCACCATTCATTGGTGCGAGAGTGCATCCAATGCAGCCTCTGCATTGGGACAGCGACACGGCGCCCGTAGACATTCAGCGGCCCCCGGGACAGGACCAGGTGCATGTCCTGGGACACTGCTGTTCCAAACATGGACTGTCGGCAGACGGCTACTCTCCATGCCCACCGCAATGATGCAGCTTGGCGCATGTTGGCCGCTCGCCTGCGCCATACGCCATGGTTGTAGAAGCAGTGACCCAGCAGTAGTACCTTGGCCCATTGCTCAAACACCAGCGCCAGGATCATGAAGCAGGAGGACAGGACCGTTAACAGGCAGCTGGCTCCTCAGGGGGCTCATCAACAGGCAGCATGGTACCAACAACTTGCACACTCAGGGGGAACCCACCACCGGTACCAGTGCTGGATAGTCTAGCAGCTACCTGCCTAGGTGTTATGTGGCCGGCGGACCTGACCCAGGCCCGTGCAGTTGTGACTGTGTCCCCTTTAACCACCCGGCCTGTCAGCAGCCTCAGCACCTAGCTATCACCCCCCTGCGATCCCTTCCTCCAGGCCCCGAGTGCCCTGCACACCTGCACCATGCCTCTCACATCCCCTGCAACCCCAAGCCTGTCCCAGGGTACTGGGGACAGCTGCACGGGGCGACCCGCTGTGCACACCCGCCTACCCCCACCTCTGCATCTACACCCTGTTCTGGACACCAGCACCACCGTTCTATCACTAAGTTCACTCACTATTGCCTCTCATTCACCACGCTCACACCACCTCTCACTCTACATCCCACGCCCGGCCACAGCAACCGGCACACATAAGTACCGTGGCAGCTCATGCTGTATGCCCTGCGATTGGTGTGATACCGTGGGTATGTTCCACGCACCTGATGGGGATTCCCCCTTGCCGGCCCGCCGCCATGCCCCCTCCCCCAAGGAGCACCTGACAGCTATGGGGCTAGGGGCACTCTGAGGATCCTCTGTGGCCCTGGAGCCACCCCACCCCCTGTGCCCCTGCCATGACCCTGTGCAATCCCTGGCCAGGGCGCATCCGCCCTGGCCTTGCTTCGGTCACATCGCTTGAAGGCCACGGCACTGCGCAGCTGTGTTCCATCAAGATATGCTGCTTGGAGTGGCTCATTAGCTACCTGCTAGAGGCAGCCGTGGCCTTACTGACCTGTCATTGCTAACGCTGGAATGCACCCACCAGGTGCGTGGGGCAGGGATTTCACAGGGCCTTGCCGGCATCCCACTATCAGCTGTGTACGGCCGCAGCCCAGCTAGAAGCTTCACAGTGTCTCGCGCAGCACTCAGTCACAGCCGCTCTCCATAGGATCCCAGTGCAAGCTGCTGTGAGCCCTTGGACCGGTCATCGCAGGGTGCGGAACAGGCTCCGAGGCTGCTGGTGGTGCAGGGGAGGCGTGGCCACCATGTGCCCACATGCTTTTAGGAATGCTGTGGCAGAGCCACGATGTCCAGCTGCTGATGGGCGACCCCCTGTCAGTGGTGGATGGCTTTGATCTCCTGTCACGGTACATGTGGGTGATGGGCCATCCATTGGGGGGTCCGGCTTGCCGGAGAGCTTGGCTTTACCCTCCTTCAACAATCTCTGTGGGACCAACCAGTTGCTGTTGCAGTGCCCTGGACTGCATCGGAGATCACGGCTGTTTGCCTGGTCGCTGCATGTCCGGAGTATGGACTGGCCCTCCAGGCCGGGGAGTTCCCATGTTGCTGCCGACTACACCGGCATTCTACTGCGTGCCCGTGGCGTCTCCCATCCACGATTGGACTGCCAGGCGCTTCTTGGGGAGCGGGGCCTGCTACCCACCGATATTGGAGGACCCCTGCTGACCAGGACCCCTACGACATGTGAACCAGGCACCCTCCGATCGGTGATGAACCTACAGGCTGTGAAGGCTGCTGCTGCCACGGGGAACCACCTCCTGCCCCGTTTCATGGTGGATGCGCATTATGCGTTCCTGGGGATTCCGCAGGGGCCTCTTCACCTGGGAGGGATTTGTCCCGGGGCAGCAGTTCCAGGGGCATCCTCCAGCCTCTCCATGAGCAGGGCGTCCCGAATGGCCCCTCCATCGCATTGCCGTTGCCGTGCCTCTGCTGTGAGCCGCCTCCACCTTTTGCCCCCTGCTCCGGCCCACGGTGCTGTGTAACCCGGAGGTAGGCTGGCCTGTCAGCTGGACTCCATCGCTGCTTCTCTTCACTCCGGCCCCCATCACCCTGTAGCGTTACCGAGCGCCTCCGTCCCTCTTGGAGTGACTGCAACTGTGCACGTGTGTGCGGCTTGTGGGGAACGGACACGAGCCCCTGATCACCCCATCGCCGGCCTCTGTTTGGCCATTCCCTCCATTTCACCCCATCATGAATAACGTCTGTGCCTTTGCCTGTACCACCTTGGGTGCATTTGTGTCCGTGTGCGACGCCAGTCACCCCTCCCCTGGCTACAGCCCTGTCCTTGTGTGTTGGTTACTGTGATGGGGGTCACTGGCGTTCCTGCTCTGGATGACTGGGGCTGTCGGGTGGCATACAGTGGTGCGTGCTGGATTCCCATGTGGGCTCCAGGTTGCATCATGGGTTTGCCCCGGTGGGTGGTGTGGGCCCACTGAGTCCCGTTGTGAGCCCTGTCCTTCGTTGACCGGTGACTGTCTGGTGTCCTTCTTCCATGTGTGGGCACCTTTCCTCTGGCCTACTCCGATTCTCCTTGTGGAGGTGTGGTGTACTGCCTGGCTGGATTGGCTGGGCAGTTGTGGTGTGCATGTGATTTTCCTGGGCTGGGTGACTCAATTTCCCTCACTTGCAGCCCACCAGAACCAGTTCTCTCTCTGGCTGGTCCAGTTCTGAAAAGGGGAGAATCCTTTTGCCCCCCAAGGTCCAGAAAGCTTCCCGTTCACACTCTCTCTCTGGGTTCGCAAGAGCTTGCAAGCTCAAGTTGCTTGCTTGTGTTCCCAATGTTAGACCACAGATACTTCTTCATGAAGATAAGAGGAAAGTTTATTGATTACATAAGCCAATATAGTTTGATACAGTGTGACTAATCAACTGAAAAGTAATATAACACATTCCTATTCTCTACTAGGTAATTCCCTATATAAGATCTTACCCCCACGGAGAGACCATTATCAGTCAGTGATGTAAATGACTGGGCACTGATCTCTTAGTTGGTAGAAAGCAAAGTCTTTTCTCTCAGTCCATAGTTCCAGTAGTCTCCCTTGCTGGCATGCAAGATGTAGGTGAGCTCTCAGCATCAAGAGATAGCAGAAGATGGCTCCTTCTTTGTCTTGTCTGTTGGTTTAAATAGCATTTCAGAGCCCTTTGTTTCCCCTTCCCACCTTCGGGAAGCTGGAGAGGTCGTGCCTGTCCGCACGTAGCCAAAGCCAGCAGGTAGGCACACAGGCAAACTTAATTTGCACCTGAATGAGTTTCTGTCTGGTGTCTCCTCTGAAAACACATCCTTTATCTCTCTCCATTTCCTGGAGGGATTTCCCAACTGTCAGTTTACACTACATGATTACATGAAGCGAGTTTGCAGTTTTCAACATTACATCCATGTTAACCTTTAGCTTTACATATATGCTAGACCTACAGTTCAGTATCTTTCCTGTGTGGCCTTATGTTCCTTCGTGACAGTGTGCAACGTGTGCTGGTGATGTCCCATGGCGGTGCTCTCTGTTGTACCCCCAGTGCGGGGGGGGGAGGGGGCCAGGCTGCGGGCCCCAACCCCTCCATAGCAGCTAGTGTTGCCCTGGGGGCCTTTGCATGCACGTACTGGCCTGTCTGGTGTGGGATACCCATTGGCTGGCCACCCTGCCTGGGCTGCCCTGCCTTCCACTGCTCCTGGCGCCCCCCTGTTGGTTCCCACCATTTGCACTCTAGGCGATGGATGGGCGGCAGACGAGATGGGCAGCTGTCTATGAGTGTGGCCAGTGTACGGGCCTGTTGTTGGCCGCCCGTGTTCCGCCTTGGTATGAGCGGGTGGGGTGCTGGCTTGGGTATCCCTATCCACTGCATGGGTTGCGCTTGCTGTGTGGTTACCGACCCCTGCTGACCCACACTCTCTCCCCTTCTTGCTACTCTGGTTGTCTTCCTGGCCGTTCTCCGCCTGGCACAGATAGCCGGACAGCTGCAGCGTGCGGCCTCGGATCTCCGCGCTGGGGCCCGTCTGAGATCAGTGAGCGTACTGTGTGCGTGCGGGGCCCTCTCCTCGGGTATCTGCTTGGGGTTCCACATTGTTGGGGCCCACTGTCCCGTCCTGATGGCCCCTTCTCTCTAACCCTTAGTGCAGGCGATGATTGCAGAGCGGACCAGGGAGCAGGAGGAGGTTGAGCAGCTGCTGCTGCACCGCCTGGAGAGGGTGTACCACCTGGACCGCGCCCAGGCGGATTGCTGGAGCTGGGTACAGGGCTGGTGTCCCTATTGAGGCCTCCCCATCTCCCTTGGACAGTTGCTGTATTCCATGCCCTTCCCCCTTGTAATAAAGTTGTTTTTGACCCCTTCTCCGGTTGTGTGTCATGTTCCTCCATGTCGCCTGGTCTCTTGTGTGGGCGTCTCATGGTGGTTGTGGCACTGTTGCCTGGCAGGGACAGGTTATCCCCCCACCCCCCAGCATATGTGCAGCTGCTCTGCTGTATTCTTTGGGTGTCCCCCTGGTTTCCCTGACCTGGAGTGTTTGTGGCCGGGCGGCCACCTGTCGTAGTTCCCTTCTGTCCCCCACTGGCCTGGTCTCACTCCACCCCTTTCCCCCATGTCCCTTGGGCCGGGGGTCCATCCTCATGGCTGCTGTCCTGGTGCCCTGATCCCTCCCAGCGTTTGCGATGCCGCCCCCGTCGGCAGCACAGATCCCTTGTTGGTGTGGGGATGCCTGCAGCGGGTTTGCTGCCAGTTGGTGTGGTCTGGGTTGCCCCCCCCCCCAATGCTGTTCCCTGTCAGCCCGGCTGTGCTGTGGGCTTCCAGTCCTGCTGGCATGCCTGCATGTGTCCGGTTCCTGGGTTGTTTTATGGGGGCCTTGGGATTGTGTGTACGGGTCCTCTTGTCTCTGCCGTGTGTGTGTTGGGGTCCCCTGCTGCATCAGGCCTCTGCCTCCCTCCCCTGTATCCCTTCCCATCCTGCCCCCCCCCCGCTGGGCCCCCCCGCCTGCTTGGCCTTGTAGCCCTTCCCTGTGTGGTCAGTTTCTGGTTGGGGGGGGGTCCGTGGCGCCTGGCCCTGTCACGGGGCTGGCTGGGGTCTGCTACTGTGTGTCTCCTGTCATCCCAGCTCCCTCCTACCCTGCCCTTACAGGGTCTGGCGGTTCATGAGCGGAGCTGCGTGCTGCGGCTTCATTTGCCCTCAGTCGACCATGTTGTGCCGTTGCTGTGCTGGGTGGGGCTTCCCCGCCGTTCGGTGTCTCACGTGTCTGTGTAACCGCGATGGGTGTCTGCTCAGTGTTTTCCAGGGTGGGTATTTGGCCGCTGGGTGTGTGTCGGCCCCTCCCCTCCGTCCCACAACCCCCTGGGCGCCGTCCGTGTAAACGTCACCAGGCTCGGTGTCGCCGGGTGTGCTCACCCACCCATCTCCACCCACTGGGCTGGTGGCGGCATCCGTGTAAAAAAGGCCTATTTCTGGAGCTGTAAGAAGCATTTATCCAATCATCATCAAGGGAATGAGAAATTCTTCCCTTGGAAAAAGGCCATATTGTGCCAAATACAAAGTGCCGTTCTATGGGAGCAGCAGTTATTTAAGAGCAGAAGTCTTCAAGGAGTAAATGCAATACAGAAGGCAGAGTTTGGGAAAGAGAGAGGGAGGATTACAAGCACAAAGGAGGCTCAAAACATAATAAAAAAGGATCTACAGAGAGGAGAGAAGCATGGACTGGAGGTAATAAAATGAAAGTTAGCCTAGAGATATAGAAGCCAGTACAAGGGCGCTGGCCAGAGAAGAATAGCCCACAACAGATCCTTGTCTCAATTGTAAGCCCTTTGGGGTAGGGACCTGTCTGTAACTACTGACTGTACAGTGCCAAGGGCACCGTTGGTGCAATCATCATCATCATCATCATGAATCATCACCTTTATTCTGATAGCAATATGCTGACTCAACATGTACACTCATATAACAAAATTAAAATCACCTTACAATAAAATAATAGGAAAAATTGGAAATTAACAAGTAAAAAACAGGAAACGAGATTCAGTTCAACCATATTTAAGCCATTCCCTGCATAGCATCCTTTAGCATTTTGATGGCAATTACACAACATTTCGCTACTTGGGAGGTTCTATATGGGTCCAAGGCACCCAAAAGTGTCACAATAGTCTCATGCTGACTACAAGGACCCAGACTCATAAGTATTGGCTCAAGAATTACTGCCCGGATACCATCATATAACCTACAATCAAACATAATGTGTACGGTACCACTGACTCTACAATCTGATGTCGGCAAAACTTGCAGAATCTTCTTTCATGGGGCACCTTTGCAAGTCTGCCCTCAACAGCTGATGGTAATAACGTTAGTGCAGTTCTCTGTGATCAGTTTAGCAGCATCCCTAGGTAGGGAGCTCTTCCAGGATGGATTACAAAAAATGTATATATATCCGCCACCCTCTGTGAGGTGACAGCCTCCATAAGCACCTGCTTCTCTTGATCTAAAGTATGGGATTTGACTTGACTAAGTGCTTTGGAATATGTCAAAGGCACAAAGTATTCCTTGGAATAGCGCAATTGGGCTAGCATCTGGCTTACAGCCTTCTCCCAAGGGCTTGTAACAGGCAGAGAAAATGCATCATATATGAGATTCTGAGGAGCCAAGTAGAACCACCGCAGCCAATATAAATTGGGTAGCGATGCCACTTATGGCAGTCTCGACTCTGTTCTCAATAGAGCTATGGGGGTACTCTTGGGGATTTGCAGAACATTTCAAAGGAATGGGATGGCCCCCATACAGGAATCCCATATAGGAGCTGTGGGATAACTTTTGCCTTATACACCTTTATTATCATTATTAAAATAGGAAATTAATAAATAAAAAACAGCAAACGAGATTCAGTTCAACCATATTTAAGTCATTCCCTGCATAGCATCCTTTCGCATTTTTATGGCAATAATAAATAAATAATAATAATAATAATAAATAAATAAATAAATAAATAAATAGATAGATAGATAGATAAATATATTATTTAGAAACAGTTATACCAGTGGGGGGCAACCTAAGCTAATCATATGGCCACAGGTCCAGACCCCAAGCCCCCACATTGCTACAATACAAAGCTTAGTTCCTTCTTACTTCGAGCTGAAACAGGTTGGTGAATTTACTACCTGTGGGTCTCCAAATAGACAGGCGGGCACCAATTCCACCGTCATGAGGTAGTGGTGAGGTGGCAGCAGCAGTGATTTTGGGCAGCCTTGGACATATGCTGGCCCATGCACAAGCTGCCCAGTGCATGCGCGCATGTAGAAGTGCTGGGTGTGTGCCTAGGTGACATGCGCATGTGTCCAACTGCTTGGCCTAGGCTCCAGGAGGTCCAAAGCTGCCCCAAAGGGCTTCTAGACTGCCACCATCACATGCCTGGGCCCTGGGTAAGCAAAACAATACCCGAAGAGGTACTGTTAAGGGACTTTATGGTATGATTCAACTGCATGAGGTGGTAGTTACTGCAGATTTACCCATTTTATTGGGTATCTGTTTCACCTCTACTCCTCTTGCTGCTCCTGAGCATGAACCTAGTGCACACTGATAGAGTAGCTCCCAAAGTTCTTTCTGTACCAAGAGGTGAGGGGAATGAGAAGGAGGCTTGAGGGAATTCAATTACTCTGAGAGCTTGAAACCACAGAGTTTCTGCTGTTCCCATGAAAGGATGGAATAGCAGTGGCAGCCATGTCTCTGCTACTTCTAGTTACTACACTGTAGTGCCCTCAGAGAGGCTCAGGCTGCAGTCCGAACTGTCCCCCTTCAAGACACACTGACTGACAGGGGCGTCAGGTTGACCCAACAGACATGTATAGAAGTCCAACATGTCCAGTGCCACAGGGAGGGCAAATGACAGAGCTGGGATCAGCGCTCGTTAATTCTTAAATCTAAATCTCTAACCCAACAGTGGAGGACCTTTCCCCTCCCTGTGGGCCACTTTGAAAATCAGAACAAGCTCTGCGGGATGGATAGGAATTGGGGTGGAGGTTCTTAAGGGGTGTGCTCAGTATTAAGGATGGGATGGGTCTGGATTATGGACCTATGACATGGATCCATCCCTGTCCTTGGACCGTGCCCTTGGCTCCACCCCCTTCTCCTGAACTCACTCTTCCAGTGCTTGAGAGTAAGGACTGGATCCACAGGCCAGATCCAGGAAATGGAAAGGGGCCAAGCCACGGGCCAGATGTTGCCCAGCCCTGCCTTAGTTTGCTGATCTGAAAATAAATGAACCAAACCTCTTTAGCTTAGCACTTCTGTTTACAGAAGGTGCCTTCCACCTCCTCCCCATAGCATGGTTTAAACATCACATAAACGCAGCACATCCAGACACAATGGGAAGCACTCTAGAGATTTGACTGACGTTCTCTCAACGTCTCTAGGGCAAATATGTAACGTAACAAAATAGTTCATACACTCACCTACAAACTCTGGCGTCCCAAAAATATTTTTAAATTCAACTCCATCTTCTATTTTGTGGGCCAATCCAAAGTCAATTAGTTTTATGTGCGGTATTGGGATATTCTTGTCTAACAGCATGATATTCTCAGGCTATAAAAAAAAAGAGAAAGAAAAAAATTATTTATGCCGCTATTAATAGAGAGCTCCTGGAGGCATCCATTCATAATCTGAGACATCCACAATGTCGGCTGTAGAAGGGAAATATGCAAATACACCAGCAAGGTAGGGCTCATTGTTTAATAAGTGGAAAATAATTACAGAATTTGACATTCAGTCTGAAAACAGACCCTCAGATGAGCTAAAACAAAGACATCAACATGCCATGGTGCATGAAGCCTTCATTTGAAAACAGTCACTTCTCTCATAAGCTTAATTTTTCTTTTATAAAAGCTACTGTTCGTAAATAATTCAGGAGCTTCTTGTTTTTGATGATCTTCACCAGCCTCTTTTTCTAGCTACATGTCTGTGTTTATTTTGCTAATTATGGATGTTGGCAGAATGCAAACAAAATACACCTGGTTTCCAGGGAAATAATTAGACACCAGAATTATTCACATAACTGTAAACAATTGCTCTCCCTGATGAGGCATGAAGGAGAAACAATTGAGTCACAACACAGTTATTTGACCTAGATGAGGAGGTCAATTTGTCCCTTTCCCTAAGAGAAGATACCTACGGCACCAGAGAACAAGGCAGGCACCTGTCACTGTGTGGCCACAAGGAACAGAAGAATCAGAAGGCACCCTGTGCTGGTGGAGGTAAGTAATCACTTCCATGAACAGAAGAATCAGAAGGCACTCTGTGCTGGTGGAGGTAAGTAATCACTTTCCAGGTTTTTCCATGGAAAGTGTTACTGGTCCCCCTGCACAAAAAGAAAATTTCTTCTCCATTGCCATTGGAAACAGATTAGAAGCAATGGATTTAAATTGGTTTATGTTAAAAATTGGAAATCTTCCTAACTGTTAGAACAGTTCAGCAGTGAAAAAGGTTGCCCTGAGAAGTTAAAAAATCTCCTTTCCTGGAGGTTTTCAAGGAAAGACTGGAGAAGTATCTATCAGGGAGGCTTTAAATATCCTGCCTCATTGTAGTGGGTTGGATTAGAGGACCCACGAAGAAAGGTGCAAGCTTCATTTTAGCATGAGTGTAACTGCACATACAAATTCATAGAAGTCCCATTAATGTCATTTGATTACATACCCTGCTGACGTCACCTTAAATGCAAGGAGGATGGGTGCTACAATAAACTCCAGTGACTTGCGCATACTGTGAATCTGAAGCCAGTGTAGCCAGGATCATTTGTGGGCCCCTTGGACAAATGTCCCTCCTATCCCAACGGTAGCTACGCCAGTGGGTAAATCATTTACTCTCACCCTCAGTTCCTTATTGGTAAAACGGGAACCAAATGCCTTACTTCACAGGGTTGTTGTGAGGGTGAGCTAGATAAGAATGATAAAAGAGCTCTGAACAATGGAAGTGCAATAGAAATGATAAATAAAAACAACAACAACAAAAACAGCTTGTCTCAGATCCAGCCATCAGCTACACTGGTGTGAAGTATAGACAGGCATTTTTTATTTGGAGGATTTAAAAAACAAAAACAAAACCCCACACAGGCTCTTTAAGCTCCACACATCCCATTAACCTGCCCTTCAGACCTTTCCCTAAATTTAAGTGTTTAATTATCCCTGCCTCTATTTCCCCAGCTCTTTTGCCAAGTTCCCCATCTGTGCTCATGGAGTTGTTTCTTTACTGTTGCTTCTACTGGGCTGTTTCTTTACTGCTGATTGAATACTGAATTCACTTTTTTGATAGATTGGAAGCATTAACGATAAGGTGTACATTCTCAATAAAGTGCTCACAGCTTGTCTCCCCATAGCAGAATTCCACCTCTTAGACAAAGGGCATTTTCACATATATTTTTTTTTAAATTTTACAAAAGATTTCTATCCCGCACCCTCCTGCACCTCGGGGCGGTGAACAACATAAAACGTAACAATAAAACCATCTAAAATTACAATATATAAAATGGGCACATAAAATATCAACTAGCAAATAATGCCCCCCCCCCATCCCCTCCCCAAAGGTCCGGTGGAACAACCAGGTCTTACAACACCTACGGAAAGAGGGGAGGTCAGGGGACAGACGGGCCTCCAACGGGAGACAGTTTCACAGCCGAGGTGCGGCCACTGAGAATGCGCTCCCCGCCGTTGGCACCTAGCGTACCTCGAGTTGGGTGGCCCCGGCCGACCACAAGGGTCGCGAAATGACCCAAAGCTTGAGGTGGTCTCGCAGGTAAACAGGACCCAAGCCATTTAGAGCTTTATAAGTCATGACCAACACCTTGAATTGGGCCTGGAAGACAATAGGCAGCCAGTGCAGAGTCTGGAGTACCGGTGTAATGTGCTCACGGTGGTCCGTCCCCGTTAGGAGGCGGGCTACCGCATTCTGCACCAGCTGCAGCCTCCGGACCGTTGCCAAGGGTAGCCCCACATAGAGCGCGTTGCAGTAACCCAGTCAAGAGGTAATGAAAGCATGGATGATGCAGTCACACCTGGGTCCGTTTTAAATGGACCTGGCAGCTGCCAGGGCCCAGTCTGCCCACGTGGCATCCCTTCCCCACGCCATAGCGTTGCAAGTGAATCACCCGCAAACAACCCCTGGCTAAGAGTGGGGCTGCAGCAGCCATCCACCAAGCAGACGGATGGCAGCCCTGCCTCCTGTCAGTGCCCCGGGATTGGGCTGCCCGCTCTGTTGGTGGTGCTCCGGGATGTTCCAGAGCACCGGTGGCGGGACAGCCCTGGAGCAAGGACAGTCTGCCCTGCCTCTGCTACACCTGCACATGTGACAGGCCGCCTTTAAACAGACAGCCTGCCTGGGGGTGAGGGGGGGCAGCTGTGTTTGTGAAGACACCCAAAGTTTGAACTCTACATGACAGCATTAACAATAATTTCTATAGCATTTTCAGTATTTTAAGTGCTTTATGATCCTTATTTAGTTCATCCTCCTAACAACCCTTTTCTCCCCATTTTTCAGATGAGGAACCGAGGCTTCAAACATGGGAACAGGAACACGGGCCTCGGGATAGGAACATGGGCCTATCCCGAGGCTTAGAGATAGTGACTTCCTCAAGGCAACTCAGTGAATTCATGGGTAAGACAGAATTTAAACCCTGGCCACCTGTCCAACATCCTTATCCTCTAGACTACACTTTCAAAACATTGCTTTTCCAACGACTGCAAACTTTGCCTTTGCCCCTGCTCTTCCCTGTCCCTTCCCCATTTCACAGCAACCCGCCTGCCACAACTGAGCTCGGACAACAAGCTCCACTGTTATAAAGTTTTTACGATAGCCTGGGACCAATAGTCTAAGAGTATGATTTCCTGCTGGCAGCTGCCTGACCGTCTCCAAGCCATGTCTGCCCATGTGCCAGGAGATCCTGTTAACTTGCATTCGTATGCTGCACTCTGCTTTGAAAGAGGGGACATGAATTATTCATTTTTGCAGCCACTGGACCAAGATGACTTTTGCTGCAGGCTAACTATGCTGTTATATTTTTTTCCTCTAAGGATTCAGTGCATACGCTGGCAGCATTGGAGGCAGTGGTTCATTTCGAGCAGGCTTGTGAGAGGTAGTACAGCATGCAAGGACATGAAGTTATTCATCAGCCACTTAATTCATTCACTTTCCATCTTGGGACAGATCTTCAGCTGCCAAACTGAAGCCGAGTGGTGCCACTCTAACAGGAGGCAAGGATCTAGTCCTCTGTGTTTAAAATAGCATTGTCAAGCCAGCAACTGGATTTGAGCAAACATGAAGATGCAAATTATTCTAGTTAGAAGCAGGGGAGAGAGCATCAGACTAGCATCAAAGGGGGTAGGCGTGGTGGGAACAAGGGAGAGAATCGATTAGCTGGAGATCAGATTCTCCTCAGAACACGCTGATGAAATAAGACAGTGAAATTCTACATCAATGGTTCTGTGAAGCTATAGTAAGGGGGCTGTGGGACTGGTCACAGTTACAGCAAAATGGGTTTTCACCCTGCTGACCTGGCACCTCTGCCACCTCCGTGGAGAGTCATGTGACAGGGGATGTCTGCAGTGTCCATGTTTAAAAAAAGGTCTGGACTGATTCTGTCATACCTCGGCAGGGTGCACTCCCTTAGGCTTGTGCCAGGCTCCTTAGCTGCGGGAGGCCCCACGTTCTACAAAGTTCTGTGACCTCACAATACTTCATGGAGGCATGGTCATATTGGAAAGAGGTGGGGAAACATCTCAGCCTCCCCGCTTTTTTGATATAGACCACCTCCCTTACAATGCTTCATGGTGTGTGGGTGGGTGGGGGGGCACCAAGATGCATTGGGCATAGGCTATAAAGAGTCTGGCTACATCAGTTCCAGACTGGGTACAATGCAATCAGGACTGGCTTAGCATAGGCTCTAACATACACACTGAGGCCAGTCTTTCAGGGGCAGGAGTTCATGGCCGCCATGACAACCATGGGCCTATGATTCCCGAATAATATCTGGCCTGGCACATGAGGTAGGACACACACTGGACTTCATATTTTGCACCATCTTGGAAACAGGGGTTCCGATTATCGGGGGTGTTATTACACCACTTGTCATGGTCGGATCATTACCTTCTAAAGGCCCAGATGCTGGCCCTCCTATGCCCTCATCGGGGTGATGGATCGGTTTGGTTGGTTTGCCCCTAGAGACTAATGGAGCCAATTGATTTTCAGAACTCTCTGGGGGATATGCCTACTGACCTTTACAGCTGCCCTGTTGATGAGCTGGTCGTCTTGAAATTTATGTGGATAAGGGTGAGTTGGGCGATATAGTATAGTATATAGTGGATTGGCAACTGGTTAAAAGATAAGAAGCAGAGCAGGACTAAATGGTCAGTTCATACAGTGGAGAGAAGTGGCTAGTCGCGTGCCCCCGGGATCTGTACTGGGACCGATGTTGTTTAATATATTCATTAATGATCTGGAGAAGGGAGTAAAGAGTGAGAGGATCAAATTTGCAGATGACACAAAGTTATTAAAGGCAGTTAAAAAGCAAGTGGACTGTGAAGAATTGCAAGAGGATCGTGCGAGACTGGGTGACGGGGCATCTTAGTGGCACATGAAATTTAACATGGACATGTGCAAAGTGATGCACATAAGGAAAAATAACCCAAACTATATGTATACAATGCTGGGTTCTAAATTGGGAGTTACCACTCAGGAAAAGGATCTTGGAGTCATTGTGGACAATCCACTGAAATCCTCAGCTGAGTGTGTGGTGGCGGTCAAAAAGGCAAACAGAATGTTATGAATCATTCTGAAAGGGATACGGAATAAAACTGAAATATTGTAATGCCTCTATATAGATCTATGGTACGACCACACCTGAAGTATTGTGTGCAGTTCTGGTTGCCCTGTCTCAAAGAAAAGACACAGCAGAACTAGAAAAAGTAGAGAAGGACAACAAAAATGATCAAAGGTATGGAACGGCTCCCGTATGAAGAGAGGCTTGACAGGTTAGGGCTCTTCAGTATGGAGAAGAGACAACCAAGAGGGGATATGATAGAAGTTTATAAAATCATGAATGGTGTGGAGCATGTTAATAGGGAGCAGTTATTTACCATCTCTCTAACAGTACTAGAACCAGGGGCAGCTGGTGGGTTTTGATGTTGGAGGACACTGGGGTAGTAAGGCTGGTGGGCATAGGGTGGAGCCTAGCCTAGGGGTGGAGCTTAGCCTAGGGGCGGAGCCAGGGATACGGTAGGCGGAGCCAGGGATATTGTAGGTGGAGCCAGGGCATAACCCAGCCAGCAGCAAGGAGTTCCCAGGGTTAACATTGGATGGACATTACATTACTTAATCCAACAATTTCAGTTAGGCGGTTATATTCACCTATTCTGCCAGGTTTAAAAGCAGGCAGATCACCAGACTAACAGTTACATCCCACGATTTCAAAACCTCAATTTTATCACAAACATCACATTTCTAGCATTTTGAACACCCATAAGATCACCAGATTAACCGTTACATCTCACGATTTCAAAACCTCAATTGAATCAAGGGGCATTAAATACTAATTCCCCCTCACCCTCTGCTGCGTGTGTGTTGGGGGTGGGTGGGTTAGTATTTAACACTCCACATCAAGTGAACAAAACCCATATAAAAACCAGAAAACCACACATAAACAAACCAAACCATTCCCACAAGCACCCAAAGGCATCCCC
>QEPC01002403.1:5296071-5385844 GCA_003113815.1 Sphenodon punctatus | reverse complement strand
TGTGTTTTCTTCCATCCAATGTTAACCCTGGGAACTCCTTGCTGCTGTGTTTTGCCAGTGTTTTGGGTGTTTCCCTGTGTTTTGGGTTTATAAATTATTTATTTTAAGCTTGATGTGCATGTAGACTGTGTTTTCTTCCATCCGATATTAACCCTGGGAACTCCTTGCTGCTGGGTTATGCCATGCCACTGGCCTACTGTCCCCTTGGCTCCACCTACCGTCCCCCTGGCTCCACCCCTAGGCCCGCCAGCCTTACTGCCCCAGTGCCCCTCCAACATCAAAACCCACCAGCCGCCCCTGACACCTAGTTCCACTTTGAACTAGGGGGAATTTTAAAAATGATAGGGTAGTAAGGTGGTAGGGGGGAGAAGCAGAGAACAAGGAGAAGAGAGAGGGAAAGTAACAGGTGGGAGAGAGGTAACAAGGTGAATGTATTCATGTGCATTGGGAGAGAGGGCCTCAACTACCAGAGACAAGATGAAGAGGAGCTCAGTTTTAAAAGTTTGAGAACCAGTGTTCCAGACCAGCAGATGGTTGGCACGCCTCAATTAAAAAAACGTTAAACCACTGGTACCCAAATCTTTTGTGTGTATGAACCCATTTTAAATCTTAAATATAACCCCTTGAGCTTTAGACAGCTACGAAGACATGTGACGTATATGAGATATGATGGACAATGTGATCCCACCCACTGACGGCATGTCCCCACTTGGAATCCCTATTCATAGTTTGATAGCCTCTGCATTAAACATTCTAGCAATCAACCCTATTTGCTGCTAATTTTTCTGGCCCCATTTCCTATCATCACACAAACACATTGTATGATGTGATGAAGTATTTCTTTTAAACTAGATTTTGCACTAGACTTAACTGTTGCTGTTTGGGCAGAATGCAGCAAAATGCTGGTGAAAGGCTGCAATGCCCAAAATAATATCTAATAAGTTCTTTGCACTGGCTGCCAGGAAACCAATACATTGAATTTAAGGTTTTACTGCAGAAATATAAAGCTCTGCATAACCTGGACCTGTATTAATGTTGTTTACATAGCACGTTTAGTGTTCAGAGTGCTTTACAATCTGATATAGTTCACCCTTGCAATAACCCTGTTAGGTAGGTCATTACTATTCTCATTTCACAGGCTGTTTTAGAGGATACATTTTAATGTTCTAGTGGTTACTATATTGTTACAAATTTTGGCACTTGTGGTTTGTTTCCTGGTTTTAGAACTTTTTTGTAAACCAGCCCTCTCAAGGTTTTACAAGAACTTTCTAAATAAAGATGGTTGCACTACAGTCCTTTTTAACCATCTGTACAGGTAGAATGTTTCACAGTTCTGTAGAACAGTGTACAGCGTAGAGCAGCTTGGAGCTCAGTTATCTGCTCAAAGCGTTCCCTCAGCTCCTGCATTTCCTCCTTCCCTCGCCCCCTCTCTCAACCTTCTCCTTTTGCCTGCCTGCTTCATGAGCCCCTGGCCTCATCCTTCTCTCCCACCTGCACTGTCTCACTCCTTCCCTCCCTTCCTGCCAGGGTTATTTCAGGACCCTTGCCTCTTGCTGCTGTTTACTCCAGAGCGGCTTGTGTCCCACTAACTGCTGAAAGTCAGTCCTTAGAATGGTGTAATTGTTTAGATGAACAGAAGAGAATATCCTAATAGAACGTCACTATAGTGTTTGTCTAAAACACAGATACCAGGCTGATAATGGCAATGATGTAAATTCTGATACCTCAGGTAAGAACGTTATAGGGTGTTCATCTAAAAACAGCCACAGACAGGAAGAATGGGATTAAAACCTTGGTCTCCTAGGTCCAAGTCAAAAACCTTATTCATTAGACTACACTAAGTTCTTTTTTCACAAAAGATCATCTTGTTCTCTATCTGCTACTGGAATGGATGACCTCTTAGTTTATAGATATTGTGAAAACTAGGCAGTGGCTCTTTCAATAAATGGAACTCACCTGTGGGATCTCAGTTCTCTTGAAGTGAGGTCGAGTCCAGATATGGAAATGTTTAAGAGCTGATGCAAAATACACCTCTTCAGTGAGGCATTAGATCCCTAGGAGATGGGGGCGATGCTTCATTGTACAGGTAACTATGTTCAAGTCTGTATGTTCTATCCATTTTTGCCCTATTGGGTGGTTAGGTTACAAATCATGCCTGTGCTCAGAACATAAGTGGTGTTGACAAGGCACTGTATAAATATTCAAGCCAGAGCTATACTTACCTTTAAATCAAAGTGAGCAATTTTCTTGGAATGAAGGTAATTAACACCATCTAAAATCTGCTTAATGAACCTGGTTGCTTCCTCCTCACTTAAAGACTCTTTCTGTGCCAGGAAGTCAAAAAGTTCTCCTCCAGATACTCTGCAAGACACACAGGGAAACCTTGTGTTACCCTGCCTCATTGAAGACACGGAAATACCATTTAAAAACTCATATTATAACTATAACACAGTAGCATTGTTGTAGAATTACTTTGTCTTTTCCCCCGTCAGTCATGCTGGCAAGCCTCATTGCATCACTGATCTAGATTCTGCTCCCAGGTCATACAAGAGGAAGTCATTAGTACTGTCACGCATATGCTTGTTTGACTTAACCGCAAATGGCAGAAGAACCTTGATCATCAAGAAATTGGCACAAAAAACCCCAAAAGGCAGCCTGGAAAGTACCCCAAGTCGTTCCTCAATATTATGAAATATCATAATGCTCTGTTTACTGTTTGACCAAATGTTTACTACACTTAAGGCTTCTGCTGCCACTCCATTTTTTTCTTACCATATTTAGTTCAAGATTGTTTTTTTTAATATGACAACACAGCTGACCTTGAGGTACAGAACTGGCCAATATGGACAGTGGTTGGGTTTTTGTACTGCTTTGATACTTTATATTATGATCTTCCTCTGTCCACTGATCACTGATTCGTAGGCATAAGTGTTAGCTCTAGGAACCAAATGTGTAACCTGCAATCTCTCACATAGTTCTATTGGTGGCTAGTTTGGCAAAGTCCGAGCGTGGGCATCTTCCAGAGGCACGGCACGCAGACGTATTTGTGGGGATGCGAATAGACCTCCACTTCCTCAGGATGAGCTAGTGCTCTTCTGATCACAGTTATGACAGCTGTGTAAGAAGATCAATTGCTGCAAACCAAGACGTGGTGACAGGTTTCTTAAAAACCATAGCAAAGAATAAGCACCTCCCAACTCAGCCTTTGCTTGTGCTGTTGCTCAGGCAATAATGTATTCTCCTTTTCCAAAGCCAGAGATTTACATGATGCCAACTATCTTGCAATGCTGTTTGTTTCTTAAGAACATATGTTCTTATGCATTTAGTCCAGTTCCAGCTCCAGACCTCTTTATTTCTATCTGGAGAAGACCTTCTGTGCAGTTTGGAAGCTTGCACATGCTCACCAACAAAAATTAGTCCATTAAGATGAAACCTTTTACCTGCTTTCTCTCTTATAAGCAACGTAGTTAAGTGCTGAATTTATCACCAAATGCTGTTCAACACACATGAACATTGGAAATTACGGTGTGTTAAACATTAGCACACCTATGTTGTTGTCATAACTTTTTTTAAAAAGCAGCAGCACATGGGGCAAACACAAAATTCCTAGTCGCCATTTGGCTGGGTCTCTTAGCTTTCCCATTTTTTCTTCTCTTTCCAGTTTCGTAGCTGTCACTCACTTCTCAAAGGGTGAGGCAAACAGATGAAGCTATTCCCACTCCAGCAAAGGCTAGGAAGACTCAGGTGAGGTCACCAGCTATCACCCTGGAAGCTTGTAGTATAGATACAGACTTCAGCCGCCACGAAAACACACTGATTAGAGCTGAGGCTGAGAGCCACGTAATCTGCTGGAAGGTCCACTGTGTCCAAAAATGGAAGGGCACAAGAAACTGCACTGCAGACAGTATTTCCAGTGTGACCTAATCCACATCTGCTATATTCAAGGGCAAACTGCAAAGCACAAACAGCAGGAAGAACAATGAGCAGCTTATTTCCTTCCAGCTAGGACTTCAATGGAATGAGGGAGAGCAAGGCCTTTTGAAAATGGGGCAGAGCCTCCTCCCTCTCATGCACATTTTACCCACAATGCCTTCCCACATTTTCCTTGTCAGTATACCAGGTGTGTGGCCAGATCAGCTCTCACCTGCTGAGCAGTTTGGGTTATTGTGTGCTGGCATGCTACCCTGCTGGTTCGAGGAAGATACCACACAGCGAGAAACCACTTCCTTTGGGTGCTCTTACTCTGGGGATCCAATAAGTCAGTCCCACTCAACATACAATTAACTTGTGGAACTTGTTGCCAGAGGATGTTAACGCCAATAACATAACTGAGTTCTTAAAAAAGGATAAGTTCTTAGAAGATAGGTCCATAAATGACTATTAGTCAAGTTGTTCAGGGGCTGCAACCTCTGACTGTCGGGAACTTGGAAAAAGAAGCAGGAGATGGATTGCTCCACCAGAACCTGTTGAGTGCTTCTCTGAAGTGACTGAACATGACCATTATCAAAGACAGGATGCAGGGTTGGATGGAACATTGGTCTGACCCAGTATGGAACTTCTTATGTTCTTAAGTCATCCAAAGAAACAAACCTCTGAACCACATATCCCATGAGTCCCAGCTGGGATTGCTGGCCCAGAATAAATTCTGATAATTGTACCTAGAACTAGAACAAACAAAGCCCTCCCTTGGTCCATTGTAATTTCCAAAATGTTCACCCGTGCAACCCCATTTTATTTATTTATTTTTAAATTTATTTTTACAATTTATATGCCGCCCCCTCCTGCCTTAGGCATCTCAGGGAGGCTCACAATAGATTAAAACATTCCAGACATTAAAGCACCGGTGTTACAGGCTTGTGTCGGCCCATCCCCGTTAAGAGATGGGTCGCCTCATTCTGCACCAGCTGCAGTTTCAGAACCAATACTAAGGGTAGCCCCACGTAGAGCACATTGCAGTAATCCAGTCTCAAGGTAATAAAAGCATGGATGACCGTGGCCAGATCCAAGTCTGAGACATACAGCCTAAGCCGACGCACCAGATGTAACTGGCGAAATGCTCCTTTCGCCACAGCCGTCACCTGAGCATCCAGGCGGAGCTGTGGGTCCAGGAGCACCCCCAGACTCCGGACCTGAGAAACCCGGGAGGGGCGGACCTCCATCAATGATGGGGATCACCACGGCCTTCCCCACAACCATCACCTCCGTCTTGTCAGGATTTAGTCTCAGGTGGCTCGCCCTCATCCAATCCCCCACAGCTGAGAAACACTGGGTAAGCACCGAGACTGCAGGGCCTGAGTTGGAGGAAAATGAAAGCTATAGCTGGGTGACATCAGCATATTGATGACAACTCACTCCATACTCCCTAACAACCTCTCCCAAAGGCTGCATGTACATGTTGAACAGGAGAGGGGATAGAATGGAACCCTGCGGGACTCCATACGTGAGGCCCCGGGGGGGGGAAGATGAAAACTCCCCTAGCACCACACGCTGGGTTCTCCTGGCCAGGAATGAGCAGAACCATTCAAGAACAGTTCCGCCAATCCCTGCCTGGTCCCGCAGTCGACTCACCAACAACTCATGATCAACAGTATCAAATGCAGCTGAGAGATCTAACAAGATCAACAGGGTCGAACGACCCTGGTCTAACTCACGGGAGAGGTCGTCGGCCAAGGTCACAAGCGCAGTCTCCGTACCATAACCCAGATGAAAGCCCGACTGCGGGGGTTGGAGAATATTAATCCAGTCCAAATGCCCCTGAAGCTGCTGAGCCACCACCCATTCAATAACCTTCCCTAAAAAGGGAAGGTTAGAGACTGGCCGATAACTGGCAAGGACATCAACGTCTAAAGATGGTTTCTTGAGCAAGGGTCGCACCACCGCCTCCTTGAGACAGCCTGGCACCCTCCCCTCCCCAAGGGAGATGTTGACTATCCCCGCCAGCAATGGTCCCAATGTCTCCCGGCTATAATTTTGCAGCTTAATTATAATCCCATGACCCCCGAGAGCAAAGAAATGCAAAGCAGAGCTGAAAGGAAAATCACTCGTGAATACAGTATCAGACAAAGGTGTCCACTTCAGTTTGGACAAACAAAGAGGATATTTGGTCCTGCTTTACTCTGATATCGCAGCTTACTTATTTCTGTTAGGTCATTTCAGGCAATTTGGTTACTTAATTTCTGAAATGCTGGAAATAACCAAACCCCCCCAAATCCCCTAAAATACTCAAATGAATGAAGTATCTGAACTGAAAAAACCAAATAAGTAGCTATGCAAATATCTGTTTTCGAAATAATTGGATACTTGGGGCAGTTGCCTACGTTACTGAGACATGGTGTGGAAACTCCCGGAGGACTTCCAGTGGTCAAACTCTCAAGTAGCTCTGAACGTGGGTGCGAGGGATTACTCGTCATCAGGCCCTGTGGTGATTTCTCTCACGAATGACAGAGCTCAAAATCCAGTCCTGTGATCCACAAGAGAAATCGCCACCGGACAACATTTTTTTACCCCTGTACCCACATTCAGAGCTACTTGAGAGTTTGGCCGGCGGCAGTCCGCCAGGAGTTTCCCCGCTGTGTCTCAGTAATGTGGGCAAGTGCCCTGAGTGCTGTGCAAAAATGCAGACAATATCCATGAATAAAAAAATCAATGATTTGTTTCAGCTCTAATGCAAAGTATACCACATACTGATCAAAATGGTAAATCCATGCACAGATGGTGTGGGAACCTCTGCCTTAGGCAGCCCATAAGCCTAGCTACACCCTCTGTAGTTTTGTCTGTGGAGCTCCTCAGTGTTAACGTCCAGTGTGCCAAACACAGCAACATCCTCTTTTATATCCTTTAGGAAAGGTTATTGAACGGGTAGTGGCTCGGCAGTTGCAGGGGCATCTTGATCGCATTGGTTTTCTTGATCTCTCTCAGTCTGGCTTTCGTCCAGGTTATGACACTGAAACTGCGCTTGTGGCTTTGGTAGATGACCTGCGTCGAGATATGGATCGGGGTCGTTTGACCCTGCTGATTCTGTTAGATCTGCCGGCTGCGTTTGATACCATTGATCATGAGATGTTGGTGATGTGCCTGCGGAACTGTGCAGGAGTAGGCAGGACTGTTCTTGAATGGTTCCACTCATTCCTGACTGGAAGAACTGGTGGTTCTCGGGGACTGTTTTTCATCATACCAAGACCTCTTGCGTGGAGTTCCGCAGAGTTCTGTTCTGTCCCCTCTCCTGTTCAATGTGTATATGCAGCCACTCGGCGAGATGATTAGGGGGTTCGGTGTATGGTGTCATCAATATGCTGATGACACCCAACCGTACCTCTCTTTTTCAACAGACCCAGGCCCGGCAGTCTCGGTGCTTACTTGGTGCCTGGCGGCTTTGAGGGATTGGATGAGGGCTAATCGACTGCAGCTGAATCCTGACAAGATGGAGGTGATGTTAGTGGGTAAGGCAATGGAATTGGTGGCCCCCATCATTGATGAGGTCTGTCCTCCATTGACCTCACAGGTACGGAGTCTAGGGGTGCTCCTCAATGCGTAGCTCTGCCTGGATCTCCAGGTGGAGGCTGTGGCAAGGAGTGCTTTCCACCAGTTACATCTGGTGCAACGGCTTTGGCCGTTTGTTTCGGACTCTAACCTGGCCACAGTCATCCATGCTTTCATCATCTTTTGACTAGACTACTGTAATGCACTCTACGTGGGGCTACCCATGGTGACGGCTTGAAAATTGCAGCTGGTGCAGAATGTGGTGGCTCGTCTCCTAGTGGGACTGGGCCACCGGGAGCATATTACACCAGTACTCTGCTCTCTGTGCTGGCTGCCGGTGGTTTTCTGGGCCCGATTCAAGGTGTTGGTTTTAACCTATAAAGCCCTAAACGGTCTGAGCCCTGCCTATCTGCGAGACCGCCTCACTCCCCGTGTCCTGGATCGGCCCCTGGGGTCATCTGGGGACGCCCTGCTCGAGGTCCCCCGAGTTTCTCGAGTGGCCACGCAGGAGAGAGCATTCTCGGTGGCCGCACCGCGCCCATGGAACTTCCTTCCGGTGGGGGCCCGGCTGGCCCCGGACCTCCTCTCTTTTCGGAAAAGTTGCAAGACCTGGCTATTCCTCCAGGCGTTTGGCGGGGGAGAGGGGTGATGGGGGGTGCGGGTGGGTAGGGGGCAGGGGGTAAGGGGCAGGTTTTTTATCTGTTTTCTCTTTTTAATGTGTTTTAACTGTTTTAATTGTTTTTTATTGTTGTAAGTCGCCCCGAGCTGCCTGTGGCAGGAGGGGCGGGGTAATAAGTTTTTGAAATAAATAAATGAATAAAATAAAATAAATAAATATCCTGATGCACCCAGTGAGCCCTATTGGCTAATGACTCAACTGTCTCCAAGCTGGTCTTCTCAGATTTGGAAGAGTGCTGTTTGTACCCTTCATGCTGTTCTAATGAGCACTAAGGCAGCTTGTACATCATAGAAAGCCCCTGTGGCAGTGCAGTGATTTCCATGAAATGAATGGATCTACCCAAAGATGATCCCTGGTAGAAGCACTCTATGGGTTCAGATACATCAAGCTTCTTTCACTTGGAATCATAGTGCTGGAAGGGACCCCCAAGATCATCCAGTCCAGCCCCCTGCACTAATGCAGGATTTGCCATTCTCTGTATAAAACAAGGGGTGGGGGAAGCTGGAGTATGTGTAGGGGAATTCTTCTCTCTCAGTAACAAATTGACAATAAATTGTTGCAGTTCTTCTAAAATAATATTGTAGGCAACTAATTACTGGCAAATATCTGAACTTGGAGTGGAGGAAACCACAAGCGGTGTGTTGTGCTCAGTTCCAATATACAGTCGAGAGGGCTTGCTATCTCTGAACTGTAGTGGCTGCTGGTGTGTAAATATCCACAGTATGCAGCCAAGAGGCTAATGCACAGCACTGAAGCTGGACACAATATTGGAAGGCAGCAAAAAATCAACAGCATGTGAATGCTCAGTGCTGCTAAGTTCTCCCTTTTGCCCTGTAGAGAATTTCACACCGTTATGTGGTGAGCTGCTTGCACAATTACAGGATGTGTCCGTCAGAGGTTGAGGTGACACATTTAAGGTGGCGATGGCTTTTAGTATTGTCAAAAGCTCAGACATCCAGCCAGTCAAGCTGCTGGACCAGATACTTATTCTAATGGCTTTCCTCAGCTCTGTGCAGTGGAATCACATCTGGGAGGTAAACTGCCACTGCTATACTAGCTTGGGGAGCGTGTGGGTCTCTTTCTACTCTATTGGCAGCTCTGCATGATAACACTCTTCTCCACTGGCCCAACACTAGGTGGACCCTCCCTTCCTTCTCCCTCCATTCCACTGCAAGAGGGCATGGCAGAGGAGGAGTTACTGCTGCTTAATTTAGCATGATACATTAAATTGCCCCCAAATCAGAACTTGCTGTTTAGAACAGATATTCCTCAATGCCTCCCACTGATTACATATAGTGGAGTTCCCATAATACCACTGGGGTCTGCCCTCACCTTTCTTAGCATCTGTAGAGCCCCTCCTGTTCACCTCTGCTGTGGGGAGCCCCTTATACTTACACTTATCTGTGAGCCTGCGCTCAGCTTCCCATCACCAGTAATTTATTGGTTGCCATGGGTAACAGGGCTATCACTGCATGGGCATGGAAGCAACAATTCTGTAATTAATAAGCTCCCATTAGAGAGAATTTCAGACTTCCTCTCTGACAACAATGCTAACCTCACACATTAAGGCAGAAGGCAACCCCCTAAACATAAACTCACAATTCCAGCTCGTGCTTTACAAGAAAAGGATCTCCGGACACACCTCTGGCTCAGCGGTGCTGCACTTCCCCAGGGAAAGCCACACAGAGACTGCAGTATGGCTTTTCTTCTTTGAGCCAAGAAAACAGGAGCAGAAGCCAGGTGGTTTTAAGTCCTTTTCAAACAGCACAAATTGATGCTCATTAAAGACCAAATACAAAACCAGACACTGTATATTCCTCTCCTGCAAGCAGTCTCCTGTACCAAGGATCATATCATTTAAGTCACTGAGTAAATGAAGGGTATTTTGTACCCAAACCACATGGCTCTTCTCCTGGTGGAAAAAGGGTATTAGCACGGGCAGAAATGAAGCAGCCCATTCCTCTTCTCGGATATAATCTGTGTTTTTCAGGATGGGCTGTGAAGATCTGGTGCAGATTTTTCTTTTCTTTTGTAAAAGGAGAGTCCCAGATTTTTAAAAGATGTTTTGGTGGGTCTCTCACGCAAAAGGTTTGAGAACTCCTGCTATAGAGCAGTGATTCTCAAACTCTTTTGAACCACCCTTCCCCCATTCTACTTGTCTGTTATAGTGGAAGTCCCTCCTCCACCCCGTGTTTTCTGTCTTGCTGTCCCCTTCACGTCCTCCTATTGCTTCCCCTCTTTCTCCCATACTGTCACGGAAGAACATAGGGTCACACACGTGTGATACTGGCCTACACGTAGACTACAAGCCTAGTAAATATGTAAAGCAAAACATGCAACATGTATGTAATGTTACAATTGGAAACTGTAAAACCCAAACCAGGACTGTGACATGTGACCAAGCTCCAGGAAATGGAAAGACAGTTTGTTGATTTGCCCCAGACGGATGGCCAGAGACATTAAAAATGCTAATGCAGGTAGCCATTGCGTACGTGACAGACCTCAGATTTCTCCAAAGCGGGAACGAGAAACAAAGAGACGATGAAAGGTACTTAAGGAGGCCATTAAGCCACCTTCAATCCCTCACTCTCACTTGGCCAGAGCCATCTTGAGCACTCTCATCTGCATCCTGCCAGCAAACAAGGCTGGAAGACATGGACTGAGAGGCATGACTTTGCTTTCTAGCAACTCTATGACTGAAGACCCAGTCGCTTACATCAAGGACTGAGAAGAACTTATTGACCTCTGTAGGGTAAGATGCTTATTTAGGAACTCAACCAGTATAGGTTAGGAATGCATTATATTTACCTTTGATTTCTAGTAACCACTCTGTATCAACTATCTTGCTTATGTAACCAATAAACTGACTTCTTATCTTTATGAAGAAGTGTCTGTGTCTAAAATTGGAACACAAGTGAGCAACAAGAGTTCTCAAGCTCTTGCGAACCCAGAGATTAAAGAGTCTGTAAACGGGAAGGATCGGGCCCTTGGGTGACAAAGGGGTTGTCCCTGCAGCAGGCTTGAATCGGCCAGAGAGACAAACATTCAAGTGGGCTGTACGCGAGGGAAACTGAGTCACTCAAACCCGGTAAAGTGGGGGTGCGGACCTCCAACCCGTGACACATACCACCCCATTATTTTGGAGATCCTCCCCAGCTCAGTGAGAGCATGGAGTTAGGTATATGCCAACTGGGGTCCTTCTGCGCCCTCTCCTTGCAGGGCCTGCCCCCAGTTTGAGAACCTAGGTTCTAGGGGACACTAACACTTCCTCTGTACATAGATTAAAATAGCACAGAGCAAGCAAACACGTAGGCAGACACTGTATTCCGAAGCCAGCAGGACACTAGTTCAAAGGCAACGACTTCAGCACATCTGTATCTAGAATGTGTGATGATTTATTGGGGGGGGGAATGTGTGTGGAGGGTGGGAGTGACCTCATCACACTCCCCTGCCAAGAGCTGCTATTACTTTCTACAGCCTGGCAGTTCAGAAGGCCCCTGCACCCTTTCCTGTTCCCATTTCTCTCATCCCCCAGTGAAGAATAGGAAACCCTCCCACTCACAGCTCGAGGATGAGAACCACATCTGTCTTGTTCTCATAGACATCGTGCAGCTTGATGATGTTCCCGTGCAGGATCTGCTGCAGAATGTTCACCTCCCGCTCGATCTCCTCACGCCGCACCCCGCGGCGGCTGGCCCGGCTCTGACGCTTCTTAATGAATTTGGCAGCGTATTCCACCCCGCTACTCTTTTCTCGGCATTTCTTCACGATGGCAAACTGGCCACTGCAAAGGGAGAGTAACAATAAGAATAAAATTATTACTATTTAGATAGCGCCAGCAATGTGCCTGGCACCCAACAGTCATGATTATAGAGATCCAGAAATGGTTATTAGTCAGGTTGGTTGAGGGATGAGACCCTCCGGCTGTCAGGAGCTGGGAGCATATAGCAGGGGATAGATCACTCCATTATGACCCGTTGTCTCTGAAGCAGCCAAAAGGTGGCCACTGCCAGAGACAGGATGTTAGGCTGGGGGGATCATTGGTCTGATGCCGTATGGCAGTTCTTATGTTCTTATGATACAAGATACAGGTGTCCAGGAATGTTCCTGGTGAAAGATCAGACTTCGTGCTCCTTTGAGTCAAGCAGAGTTGGATTAGCCATAATATTTATTGAACTATAGCATGGGGGCCCCAACATAAAAGGTCAGCCTATGTGCGTCTATCCTAATTATGTCATCGTTGCTTCACTGCATAACACAATTAGGGCATCAATTGTATAACATGCCACACACCTCAACTACTCTGCTTTTTGTGAAAGAGCAGCTATGTAAAGGGGCTGGGTAGCCCCACCCAAAGAATGGTTTAGCAAGAAGCAACCACATAATTTAATCCAGCTCAGGAGTCAGATTCCTGGGATTGAACGTTTGAAGGAGGACTCAAGGGGGTGAGAGAATTGGAAACATACCACCAGTTTGTATGTATAAATGCAGCTTTTGTGGGGAATGCTCCGATCACTTAGCCTGAAAGCTAGCCCCTTAAATAACCATCACTGCAGTTCAGAAGAGAGTTTCCATAGCATTTAGCAGGAGAGTGATTTAAAACCTTGCACCAAACATTTCAAAGACAAGGAGAACTGTTTGCTATTGCAAGCAGACTTTTCTCAACAGCAGCTGCTAGATTCCAAGGTCATTGTTCCTGTCCTAATTTTAAATGTCTCCCTCAGCTCATGAAAAGAAAGCCCTCAGAGATCAGGTGACTGATACCGAACATAGCATCCTGCGGGTTTCAATCTCATTTAGAGAGAAGTGATGGGAGCCTTGCAAAATGACACGACTCGGGAATGGCCCTTCATAGGGGGGAGTGCAGGGAGACGACTCAGGAATGGCCCTTCATAGGGGGGAGTGCAGGGAAATTACAAGTTGCTTGAGGTCACTACTATTTACTCCCTTCCTCATTTAGCTCGACTGAAACACACAGAGCAGTCAGTGTCATCCAAGGGCTCATTGTTTGTTCCTTTTCATTTCTCTTTACAAGAGCTGATCACAACCAGAAAATTGAAAACAAATCAGCAAACAACAGAGGGAGGAACATTGAATGAGACGACATGGTTGTTTACATCTCCCTACACTAAAATAGATCTTTTCAGCCCTAATGACAGTTATTCTGCATGAGGAAATCAACTTTTATTTTACACACACTTAAGCAGGTTCCTTGCTGAGAGCCTATTGAACTGAACTGCAGGTGGCTCTTGAGCCACAGTTTGGCCACCCCTGGACTACTGCAAATAGTCCCAGGCTGTAATCTAGCCTCTTTGTCATTGCTTTGAAAGCCTCCTGATCAGAATCTCAACAGCCAGGACCACAGAACACTAGCCCTGATAACCAATCATGAAGAAGAGAGGAAAGGAGCAAGGCTCAGCCCAGGAGAGGCTTCAAAGGGGCACATCTGCATGGATGTACTTGTATGCATCGTGTGGCTTTTGAGGTTGGGAACTTTGGCCACCCCTGCAATAGTCTATATAGAATAGGAATGTGGAACACAGATGTTCACTCCATAAATCTTTTTACATAACATATTAAGGATGACTTAGTGGTTCAAGTACTTGTCTGGGACACAGGAGGCCTGGGTTCAGTTCCCAACTTCCACAGACTTCATAACTTTAGACAAGTCAGTCTTTCAATGCCTCAAATTCCCATTAATAATAGGATTCATATGGTTTCCCCCCACTCTTTGTCTGCCTTTTTTACTAATTCCCCTACTCTTTGTCTGCCTTGTTTATTAATTATGTATTATTATTATTAATAATATAGCACGAGCTATGTACTCAGCGCTGTGCAATCAATAGTTATGGACAGGTCCCTACCCCCAAGGGGCTTACAGGAGTTAACACACCCAGGAACTTCCTTGCCTTGTTGTGTTAGGTACTGTGCAGATACACGCTAAGAGATTCTGCTCTGAAAAATTTAATTATTTGACAGAAATAGCAAGATCCCCTCTTGAAAACCCATTTCCCTTAATTAGTATCACTGCTTGCATTTGCTGTAGTAGGCTCTCTAGCTGTTAGGGGAAGAGGAAGTGTTGGAATGGTAATACATTGCTTTTAATGACAGGCCATCAGGTGCTTTAATTAAATAATCCACTAATTGAAAATATATGACGTGATAGAAATTTGCAGTAGTTGCATGATGAATCAGCAGACCTGTACATGTATTAACCTTACATACAAAACAATGTTTGGTGGTAGATCCATGAAAAAATGTTTTTTAATGAAATGAGGGAAACCTACCTACCTTTGTAAATTCCAGATTCAGAAAAAGGTTAATTTAAAAGAGGACTCTGAAATTTACAAGCATGGTCAGTTTTAAAGCCTTTGCAGAGATTTCATGTAAAATTGGCCCTGTTTGCAAGTAAAATTCCAAAAAAGAACTTGGGATTGTCATATTAAGAGCAGACAAAGCAAAGCAGTTAACCTGTTGGCATGAATCCTTGCAGATCAAAACCATCAAGGTTTAATTCAGCTTCTTACTACCAGCACCTCCTGCTGAATAAAGTATCATTCCACCAGATTCAGGTGTGCCACATTATGAGGTGCCAATGGATTTAACTAGCAGAAAGTATCAATGATCAGCTACCTCAGCTCAAAATGAGGGGGGATTCAGACGTTCTGATTTGTGCGATTTAAAAAAAAACACGAATGTTTCATGCCTGTCTGAACACTTAAATTCGATTAAATGGAGTCAATATTGCACTAAAGCAATGCGTGTTGAAAAGCTACTCAAACCTACCTTTTTGCTGTCCGTTTTCAATAAATCCGCACTTAACAGCAGTGTGAAAGCAACATCGTACTGGTTTTAACTAGTGTGTAATCTTTTCTGATGTGAATGCAACCGTGCTTTCAAGTGCGCTGTTTTACTCCTGCCCCTACCGGAAGCAGTGAGACCAGCTGGAGCCCTGTAGTTGCCTCGCTGGGTGCAGGCTGCAGCCAGCTTCTCCCCCAAAAAGTTCTTCCCCTCCATCCTCCCAGGGACTTTCAATCATCTGCCTCTGCCTCTACCGTAGTGCTGCAGCAGTAGCAGCAGAGGGATACCGGAAAGAAACCAGGGAGAGAAGCAGCGCGCCTCACTATGCGAGGGGCTTCTTTCCAGCAGCCTCAGGCTCTCCCTCTTTACAAACTGATTCTACAAAGTAGCAACCTTTGCTACAAAGGTTGTAGCAAAGTTTGCAAAGTTGTAGCAAAGTTGTACTTTGCTACAAAGTAGCAACCTACTGGCTCCCCACAAGCCACTTCCTGTAAAGCACTGAGCAGCCGGGTAAGCGTGCACTACAAGAAGGTCTGAATGCATTATTTCGCTGTACTTAAAATCGGTATGGCATGCATGTGAATGCAACAGGACTTGTTAACAGCGAACTATTGAGAACCAGTTTTTAAAAATCCAGATAATTTCTGCATGTGTGAATTCGCCCTGAGTCTCATCTATTTTCTGCTGTCACTTACTAGCTGAGAAGATTTGCTGTTCGCCCAGGCCTTTGGGGAGGGTGGGTTAATGGGTTTTTATCACCCTACCCTTCCTTATTATTTTTTTGTAAATTTCTGTCCTCCCTGTTCTATTGTAAGATTTTTATGATTGTTTTAATATTTTAAAGATTGTTTTAACTGAAATTTGTTAGCCGTCCCGAGCTGCTTGCAGGAGGGGCAGGATATAAATATATTAATTAAATAAATAAATAAATAAAAAAACCCACTGGTTTTGTACACATGTACAGCACTAAAACTACACTCAGTTTTTTTTAAAGCTACAGAACAGATTCCTTCAGTAACCTCCCCTATGCATATAAATCCACTTTTATATTCTTGGAAACACCCTGTGGTCATGTGGAGAGCTGCACTGGAGAAATAAGAGTACAACATTGTATGACATTTACTTATCGAAACAAACAGGATTTTGTTGTTTTATTGCACCCTTATGGAATACAGAAGATACAGTACATTTCTCATTAGAATAGACCTGTTGGAATCCAAGCCTTTTGTTCATTCTAGCACACCCTCACAATAATAGAATACATTATTAGCAGACCCGGTGATATAATGCTGCTCTCTTGCCAGAATTTTGATTGTCCTTTCATTTTTTTAATCATATATTATAGCACTTGCAGTGTTCAAAGCGCTTTCCAATTCCCTATCTAATTCACCATCACAACAACCCTGAGAGAAGAGTCATTATTATTCCCATTTTACAGATGGGAAACAGAGGCTTCAGTAGCTTAAATGGCAACTTGGTTTCTCTTGCTTCTGAGGGAGTCACATGGAGATGCCCCTAAGCAGGCACGTCTGGTGAGAGGCACAGCACAGAATGTCCAAGAGCCGCATGCTGCTCCTGAGCCACCATTTGCCCACCTCTGGTATATGGCAAAGGAAAGAAAGGGACTGCTGGAATCGCCACAGTTGTACTTGCCCTGGAGTGACAAATGGATCCAGTCACACAGATGTAAAGTATTAAACTGAGGCTTGAAATTCTGAGGTAAGATCAAGGGCTTGATCCTGCTATGGGTGGATCCAGAGAATTACAAAAAAGCATAGACCATTAATGAAAATAAAGCACTCAAGAAGGTAGGAGAGCCTGGAGACACCCAATTCCTCCAGCATGTAAGCAGAAATGAGGACTCAGCTACTGGCCTCTGTGTAAGGGCTTCATTAGCAGGAATGGTTACCACCTACAGTCTCCAGGTTTTAAGCCCTCAATTCCAGGCTCCAGGTGAAGCTCTGATTTCTCAAGGTTGGATAATCTGGAGAAACTGCCGCTTCAGGGGTTGGTGTGGAACAGGACAGTCCCTTTGTCTGAACTCCTTCTGGTGTGGCCTTGCCACATTTTGGTGTGTCCCCCACCTAGCTGGGGGCAAAGCCTGAGGGAACCCTATTAGCAGGGTGAACAACATGCAAAGTTACAGGCCTCCTCAGAAAAGCTCATTTTCTGCTCATGACCTGCCCTTTTTTATTCCTGTGTAACTGCAAAATCACCTGAGAAGTGATTTACCACTGCTCAAAGTACAATACCTAGCATAAAATCTTACTTTTGCCCCATGCCATGGGCAGCAGTGCACTACAAACTTACACACCTTGTCATTCATTGTGCAAGAACCTCTTACACTTGCAGGAAGTGGACAGATTCAGTGACAGGACAGGGCGGGGTTGGCAAACGGTGGTTCAGGAGTCGCATGCGGCTCTTGGCCAGGCTGATCATGGACCCCGTGCTGCCTTAATGGTCCTGTGTCTTAGTTTATTGCACCTGAGTCCCAGCAGCTGAAAGATAGCTGCTCTTCGGATATCCGCAGCAGTTAGGACCACAGAGCAGTGGCTCCACCAAAAATCACAAAACAGGAGAGGTTTGTGTGCACAAAACTGCAGGTGTGTTTTGTTGCTTTCAGCCCTATAAAGATTACTGGTATGCATTATGCAACGCTTGAGGCTGGGATCTTTACCTACTCCTATTATATGCCTTTCACCCTCTATTAGTCAGGAATGGATCCAGGCAAGTATAGACTAACTGCACATGGGGTCTACAAATAAACTTGAAGCTACAATATGAGTGTGAGAAGCACTGGTGTAAAATCCAGGCTCCTGGGGCCCCAAATTCAGAGAGTCCCAGCCTATGGAGGGCATGTAGTAATTCAGGTGAGAGTGCCAAAACAAATAGGGTCCATGAGTAAGTTAGAAACAGCAACATATGCTTAATATATAGGCCTGTAATGCAGGGAGCTTGGCCCCTGAAGAGATGTTATGTTTAACTGAATGTCAAAAAATAACTATTAAATATCATCTTCCTTTTTCTAATGGGTGAATCACTGTGTGTCTGTAGCACATTCCTATGTTAGAAGGCGGCTAACCTCATCAATTTGCATGGGGCCACAACTACCCTGGCTCCAGTGCCTTACTATTACTTAATTCCTAGCCATCTTGAAAGATCTCTTTCAATATCACAAACATAAGATTACAGGTTTTAACTTGCAGGGACCTGTGTTCACTGCATTTTCCCTATTGGCAGCAATGAAGAAAATGCAGTGAACTCAAGTCCCTGGTTTTAAGTTACAGTGGAGAAGCTCTGAACTGTAATTCCTTTCAACATTATTACACCATACTTGTCAGCTTCACGATGGATGCCCATGCACAATTGGGAACATAATTTATGTGGCACATCCTGCAATTCTATTCTGAGAATCCTTCTATTCCTACAATGCGCTTAGTGTTTCCTTATATAATTAACATACAAAACAGCTGCTCAAGTAATGCTTGAGACAGTCTGAAATCTATCCAGGGTGTCACACCATGGTCTGGAAACTAAAAAAGGTGGCAAACACTTGAAATATTTGCAGAAAACAACTGCCTTAAAGCCTACACTTGATCCTAACTTAGAATCATAGCATTTTAGGGCTGGTCCAAGCCCCGCCATGCCTAGGTATGGTACAGTACAGAGCTCACTAATTTAACACTCTTGCCACAATAATTGCCAGACTGATATGCTAAATAAAAGAATCCTTAGTGACACTCCACACATTTTCATAATGGAGTATAAAATTAGCAACTATGCAAGTCATTAGATGGTTTGTTTAAATGACACTGAGCATGTTAGACTCGGTGAGGGAAATGACGAATCAACAACCATTTACTTAATGATGTGTGTCAGCAAACTACAAAGTTATATTCCTTCCTTGCCCTTCTTATATTTTCCCTGGTGGAAAATTTCAGTTGCATTTAAAAGAGAATGACACCCCAACAATGAATAAGCTGATTTAAAATCCTGTTTTAAAAATTTACTCTTCATTAAACTGTTTTGATTGTTTAGAGTAATTTCTCCAGAATCCTACCGGTTTGTTTCTACAGGGTTCATTTAGGAGGATTCTTCTGTCAACTTACACACGTGCTTGTAAAGGAACTAGGAGCTAGCAAGAGTTTCCTTACTTGAACTCAGTGTTGTAAACTTTGTTAGCACAATGCTGGGGATATTGTTTACTATTTAAATACTAATGTGGCAGCACACCACCAGAGGTACCTTTTGTATCTGTCCTAAGCAAAGTGTTGCTGTTGATTTATTTATTTTTTTAAAATTAAAAATACTTGTTTAATCTTTGTTGATCTCAGCAAGAACATACAGGAATTTTAGAACTATTAGTATTTAGACTCCAAGAGGAGACTGCCCATTACACTAAACGAGAAGTGGGGATCTCCTGGCGTCAGTCAACTTTGAGACCATCATGGCTTCCCCTTTAATGTGGTCTGCCTTCTTTTTTTGGCTGCTCTGCAAAGTGGATGCAGGTACAATCTCTTAGGTGGACTATGGCAGCCTCTACTTCAGGCACTCCAGTGGGCCTAGGCCCCTTTGCAGTGTGTTCAATTAACCTGTAGCAGCGTTCCCCATTACTGTCTATCCTTCCCGGGGATTTAAACTCTGTTCCCACTACCTCCCCAGTCGGATTGCAGCCTGACACTTTAAATCTGGCCTCCATCTCCCCTACAGCCAGCCCCATCCTCTAAGAAGGGGCTTCTCCACTGTCGGGACAAGCCCATCTGTGTCCAGTCATCTCTAGGCTCAGCATGAACTCCCATACCATGGCGTCTCATCCCTTGTCCTTCAGGGCTCCTCCCTGAGCCTTCTCTGCTCTGTCCTCTTTCTCTCTCTGGCTTCAGGGATTCCAGCATTTAAATGCCCCACCAAGCCCATGTGCTCCCACTCAGGTACTCGAGCGGGCATGATGCTCCAAGTCCATAAAGAACCAGCAGCCCCTTGCTACTCCACCCTGCCACACAGTCTCTCCCCCCTTCCCCCCACACCTCTCTTGCAGACCCTTGGACTCACCTCTTGCCCTACAGTGTGCTCAGCTGAGACCCACTCACTTGCGGGCTGCTCCAGCTCATGGAGCTTGTAAACATTTTTCAAGTGGCCTGCAGCGAAGAGAAGATTTCCTATTCCTGCTGTAAAGATATATATTACAAAGACGTTTCCTTACACCTAGGCTTTGTGGACTGCAGCGAGTTGGGGACATGTCCAGAAGAGAGTCTTGCAAAGAGGCTCTCACACCCCTTTCTGACATAACCTCGCCCCTTAGGAGAGGGGGCAGAAAGAGACACTATGACCCAACCCTTTCTGACATGCTTGCCCTGATGCCCCAGTTTCTCTGGGTTATTGGGGGCACTTTTAGCTGACCCAGGGAAATTGGGATTTCCCCCAGAGCTTGCAGAGGAGGCAGTGACGGACTCCAGTGATTGCAGTAGGGTTTACAACAGTCCCAAAGAGGTTTGAAACAATGATAAGGGATTCTGTCTATATGTGTTGCTCAGGTCCTGTGTGTCCTTATTACAGCACCACAGAGTAATGGGGTAGTATTTTTGGATCATCTTTGAAGATTCCAGTGCCACCAAGCATTTGCTGGTGCTTAAGAGATTCTCAGCAGCACTTGTTCAAATCTTTTTAAAGAGACTAACACCCTGCATTTCAGACTGGCAAATTATTATTATTATTATTATTATTATTAACAAACATTTATATAGCGCCAGCAGTGTACCTGGCACTTTACAAAGTAATAAAATAGACACGGTCCCTGCCCCTAGGGCTTACAATCTGAGAGACAGGAGCTGGGGGAGAGACTTAGGAAGGGGAACAGAGGGAGAGACAAGGGGTCTAACATTCATGAAGATGCGAGGTCTCAAGTGCACGTACTTGGCTTGGTTACGATGAGAATGACAGCAGGCAGGTCCATGTTGCAAGGATAAGGGTAAACCGATCGTAGGTATAGGAATAGTGGCTCAGCAGGATAAAGAGTCAGACAGAGCAGAGCGAAAGAGGTGAGTTTTAAGGAGAGATTTGAAGGTATGAAGGGAGGGGGCAAGGCGGATGTGGACAGGGAGGGAGTTCCAGGCATGGGGGGCAGCAAGTGAGAAGGGACGAAGGCGCTTAGGGGAGCAGGGAAGGCGTGGAAGGGTGAGAGAAGGGACAGAGGAGGAGCGAAGTGCACGGGCTGGAGTATGGAGGGCGATAAGTGCAGAGAGGTAGGGGGGAGCAAGGTTGTGAAGAGCTTTATAGGTGAAGACTAGGAGCTTGTGCAGGATTCGTTCAGGAAGGGGAAGCCAGTGAAGCGAAGAGAGGAGGGGCTGCACATGGTCGAAGCGACTGGCGAGGTAGATGACCCTGGCAGCAGAGTTTTGGACAGAGATGAGGGGAGAAAGGTGAGACCGGGGAAGGCCAGTGAGAAGGAGGTTACAGTAATCGAGGCGAGAGATGACCAGAGCATGAACAAGAGTTTTGGCAGACGAGACAGAGAGAAAAGGGCGAATCTTAGCAATGTTATGGAGGGAGAAGCGACAGGATTTAGCAACAGAGTCAATGTAGGGTTTAAAAGAAAGGGGTGAGTCAAAGATGAAGCCTAGGCTACGGGCTTGGGGGACAGGCAGGATGGTGACTCCATCAATAGTTATTGACAGTGAGGAAGGAGAGGACTAGCAAATCCTAGTTTGGAGGGAGTGTTTGTGAGGGAGGTGGAGAAATGTCACTCAGGTTTTTTTTTTTTGTTTTGTTTTTTAAACCTGCCTTTTCCTCCCCTTTCATACAGACAAAAGCTGCATTTCTATTAGATTCTGTACGTGCCATCACACAGAAGCCTGGACAATTGCTTTTCATGATGTCCAACAGGATCTCTGAGCATATAGTAGTTAACATGCACACTCAGGATCATGCCCTTGATTTCTTGTTCTGGATCAAAGCATACAGGGGAAATGGCAGGGGGAAAAAGCATAGGAGAAAAAAAAGCAAACCGTGAACACCTATGGTTGCAAACCACAATCCTCCACAGGAGTCCAACTGAAGCTGGAGTAAGTGGTTTGTGGATCACGGGCTATGTTATAATTTGTACTGTCATAGCACCCTGTAACCTCAACTCATGGATCAGGATGCCAGTGTACATGGCCTGCCAAAAACACAGTCCCTGAGTACAGTCCAAAAGTATAGTTCAAAGAGCTTACAATCTATGTAAAAGAGACAACAGGAGAATACAGAGACAGGGGAAGCCCCAAGGTAAAAATGAAACACTACTGTAATGTATTGAAAAAAAAAGTGGACTTGGACACCTATGCTTTTCAAGCCATTATAAGAATCTGTAAGTAACTGACAGACTGTATACTCAACTTTTGTGTTACTACTATGAACCCAGTTACTTCC
Source organism: Sphenodon punctatus (assembly GCA_003113815.1). NCBI lineage: Eukaryota > Metazoa > Chordata > Lepidosauria > Sphenodontia > Sphenodontidae > Sphenodon > Sphenodon punctatus. The sequence goes on along the minus strand of QEPC01002403.1, from coordinate 5,363,481 downwards.
ATATGCGAATTCCCTTTACCTGATAAGCGGTTTCCTACTATACCCCATCCCATGTGTTTGCTTTAGCCTTGTCCTCTTTCTGCGGATGTGAACAAACAAGATGTTAGCCTACAACAGCCCATACCAGATGGGGGCAAACCTGTCCGTTTATTAGGTGTGTCTGCCAGGTATTTGTCCCCACCACCTACTCACCGGCAATGCTGCTCCCACTCATGGCAGGATCTGGCAGCATGCAGACCCTGGGTAAAAACAGACAAGACACAGGTCCACTATGGTCCGCATGGGCTTGGGACTCAGCCACATGTTTGTTCCCCGGCTGCCAGATGTTGTCCCGGGTAGGCAGCTAGCCTGGAATGCATCTCCCGGAAGATCCCAGATACACATTCCAGGTCAAGGGCCACCCCAGGTGGGCCAACGTGGGTCACAGAGGGCCAATGTGTCTGTCCTGCCACAGGGCAGATGACAGCTTACCAGCTACCCAGGTTGCAGGCACATTAGTTAAGTTTCACCTGCTGACCCAGAGTGGTAGCTACTACTGTTCCCCAACCCTGCCCTGGGGCAGGGAGCCGCCATGCCAGCAATGCATCTGTTTTTCCCTCCTGTGGCAGAGCTGGAAACTGATCGCAGATCTCACATACCCCAGGCCAGTCTCTTAACCACAAGACCATATTAGCTAGTCTATCAGTAAAATACAGACAGCTGATGTTCTTTGCAAGACTATGAGCAACATGCACACTATAATCCCAGTGGCAGACATTTGCCACTGTTTTTTGTTGTTTAAAACCAGCAAGTTTGTTTCATTATACATATTTTGGACAGCTGCAAGCAACTGTTATCATGCAGCTGAAGTGCTAGGCTTCAGCTCAGCAGTATAAATACTTATCAGCTGTGACTTAAACATAGCTCTACTGTAGAGGTTAGTGGCCCATCATTAATAAAGGTCATTCATCCCAATGCAGGAGAGACTTCTCATTTGCATCACAAATACCATACAACAGGTTTGGTCATCGAGTAGTACAAAGAGGCATACATTCAAGCAATAGCACTCTGTAGAGCTGAAATAGGTAGTTTATTATTCACAAGTATTCTTCACATTTTCAGGTATCCCTTCAAGTACCTGAATGATATCTCCACCACTATCCATCCACTTTAATGTTTGCTTTTTGGGTATTCCATTTCATTTCTGTTTTTGTTTTTTTAGTCTAACTGATTTGGTCTTTCAAGTCATGTCAGTATTTTGGTTACGTCATTTTCAGCAATTGCATGTGCACTATAATGCTAATATTGCTGAAATGACGCAACCATAATATCAAACTGAACCCCCCCCCCCCTCAAAAACAAAAACCCTCATCATATCAACCCAAAATAACCAGCCTGAATAAAAGGATATTGATTATTGCCCAAACCACCATTTTTTGCTTTAGGTGAGGTATATTCAATGGGTATCCCCATTTTTCAGGTACTTGTTTCAGCTCCATTGCTAAGGATATCAGATGACATTGTTACAAGCAAACTGATACAAGCAGACACTCACTAGTGCATGTTGGCAACATTATTATTATTAACTAAATGACTAAACATAGTACTTGGGAGACCTGGTCACAGATCAAGGTTCCACCACAGTAGACCCTGTACAAAACAGCAGCAACAAACAAGGCAGAACAACAGTTGTGTTGTGATGGTCTGTTGCTTTGTTACTGCAGGTCGGGGAAGGAAACACCAACAGTTAGATTAAACTATGACGACATGCTTTGTGGCATCCAAAGTAGGCAGGTAGTGATGCAAACTATAGAAGCATCATCAGAAAACGCTGGAATAAAGATAGCTCTAAAAATATGCAGCAAATGTGTATCTGAGATTGCATCCTCTTTTTTGCATCCCAGAGTCACCATACTGGCATGCCCAGAATGTGTGAATAAAAACATCCCCAATATGCTCAAGGCACAAGCCAAAGGACAAGTTCTCCAACTGCAAGCCCTGCAAGGTCATCCTGGGATCTGAAAATCAAGCTGGGGTTTGCTTTTCTGCTTCTAATTGTGGAGTCAGAACTTAGCTGATAACCTCCTATTGCTGCAAGAGATGAAAGAGAACTCCACTTTTACTTCCCCAGTATTAACTCCCAATATATTAACAGTAATTAATTTGGTCAGTAAATTCAGCAGAGATGGCACAGGAGACATGCAGGGAGCACGCACAAATGGGACAGTACAGTACAATTTTCATGGCTGCTTTTTTCTGATCCTTCCTTGGCTTGAATGGCATCCTCTACTAGCCTCTATCTGAGCTGCTTTTTCCCCCCACACTGACACAGGTGCAGACAGCTGAATGTGCCTGCTCTGCTTCTTCCCTTGACATGCCTGAACAGACTGTTCTTTTCCTCTCCATTTCAGACAAAACAGAAAGTGTTAAACTAAGGGGGAAAGGTGTACCAAGTTGCAGCATGTGGATGTAAGCAATATCACTGATACAACAACACTGCACAAGTCAAGTTCACTGACCTCCATAGCCGAGATAAACAACTGCTGTTTAGGGAAACTAATCAAAGAGATGACCTTCCTCCGCACCCTTTCTTTTTGGTTTTGCTTGTTAGACGGAACTTCCTATTGCAATCGAGTTCCTGCTCAGATGTACACTTTACTAAAGAGAAGATCCCAGTTAAAACAATTATGCCTGGTATGCCAGTCAGCTGGCTTTCAACACAGCACAGCCACATTGTGGGCCAACAGGCTTCAAGTGACCTTGAGAACAAAGGGGAAATGGAAGATTCCTGCACAAGAGGGAGGAGAATGCAAATAATCTCTCAGGAAGTTTAAAGTATGCTTCTGCACAGTGCACACTTATAAATATTTTATTCTCCAAGAGCCTAATTGCCAAAACATTACACTCTGGAATTCAATATCACCGTAGAGAAACTTTTGCCACTGGAGCAAAGATCATCTCATAAGGAAAGGCTTGCCTGTTTTTCTGATCTGGGTGGAAAGAATGAGTGCACACCAAACAGCTGGTACCTGAGCAAATACATTTCTTAAATACAAGCTGTGTTGTGCTGATGAACAGCTGCCATAATTCACCCCAGTTGCGTTTGCAGTGAAGAAAGCAATTACCTATGGACGTACTACATACAAGTTTAACACATTTTCCTATATTTACATGCGGAAAGCCATTTATCTATTACTTTTATTGTTAATTATATATCACCAGTAATGTCTGTGCACTGAAGTCATCATTAGAGACAGATCCCTGCCTCAAGGGGCTTACGGTCTAGAAAGACAAGGGGAGGGGGCAACAAGAGAAGGGGCAGCGATATAGTCACGACACGAGAAATTGCAGGTGCAGGTTCTTATCTTAGTTATGAAGGAAGAGGGCACCTCTGGAGGATGAGATCATATCAAAAGCAGTATAAATGAGCTATTTTTGGGAGGTGAGGATTGGACTTGGGGAAGGCCTGATGGGAGAGGTAGGTTTTTAGGAGGAATTTGAAGGTTGGGAGGGAGGAGCCAATTGTATGTTTTCAGGGAGGGAGTTCCAGCCATAGGGGGACAGCATGGGAGGTTTCAAAATGTCAACATACAGACTAAAAGATGATGCTTATAAAAGGAAATACTTTTTTTACCCAACATACAATTAAACGGTGGAACTCATTATCAGAGATCGTTGTAAAGGCAAATAGCATAAAAGGGGTCAAAAAAGGGTAAGTTCTTCGAGAACATGTCCATAAGTGGCTATTAGTAAAATGAGTCGAAGGATAAGAGCACTGACTGTCAGAGCAGAAGTAAATACTATAGCAAGAATGGCTCATTCCATTATGACCTGTTGTGCACTTCTGTGAAGGAACCAAAGCTGTCACTATCACAGACACAGGATGCTGGGCTAGATGAACCATTGGTCTGACCCAGCATGCAATGGCTTTGTTTTTATGTTCTTATTTTAATAGCTTTACTTTTCCACCAGTGGCTCCCAGATTCTGGTCAATGCACCACTTGACGTCCACAAAGCAGCTGATCCACACAACCAGCCACAGTTACAGTAAACTAGGATTAGGCTCCTGCTAAGGTGGCCATACCTTCCCTTTAAAAGAGGATGCTTATGAAAAATACATGTTGCAGGGCTGCACTGGTTCCAGTGCAGCCCTGCACCATGTATTTTTCATAAGCATCCTCTTTTAAAGGGGAGGTATGGCCACCTTAGCTCCTGCCAGTGCCGCAGCCAGCTCTGCAGGTAGAGGGGATGACGACAATAGCTGTATTGGCCACAGCTTCCCTACAGTCAGCACATGTGCATTATCCAGTTATCTATTATCCAGGCCTCCAGATATGTCAGCAGAGCAGGTGTGGACCAAAGATGTCTACCTACCCCTCCATGGCCAGCTCAGTCTGAGCATGTGTCAGACCACAACCACCTCTGGTGGGTAATGGTGGTCCACAAGATGTTTCCTATGTTGACAGTGATGCATTGGTCCCAAGGTTGGGGACTCCCTACTATACAGGAACAAAAAGGAGTTGGTTGTATAGTCCATCCGGCTGGATGGACAAGGCACGCCAATTTCTGTGGTCCACAGTGCACAAGGGAGTAATGTGGCCAGCACCACATCTGACTGCCTTTGACTTCCCCAGTCCAATCGATCAGGTACCCATGAACAGCTGGGTGGACTGGAGGTGGCCATCCATTGCGAGATCAAGCAGGACTTGAACCCACAGTCTTCAAGGATATAGGTCGAATGCCTTAACAATGCAGGCACTGCACTTCATCACATCAGAAAAGGATGGAGAGAAGAGGCTCTCCTGGCCGCTTTCCAATGTGGCCATGCCCCCTTTGGAGTGTTGTGAAGTCACTGTACTCCAAAGGGGCAGGGCCACATGAAGTCCAGAGGTGAGCAAGCGCATCCTCTTGCCACCCTCCTGACAATTTTCAAAATTCACTTTCTTTACAGGATAATTTTGTTGTCTCTTTTTAGGTTTGATAAAACATGCAGTTCCTTCTTCTTCAATGATTAATAAAGAGTGACATTCACTAATAAAGAGTGACATTCACTAAAGACCTAAGTTACTTTCGCATTCTTTATCAGAGTCACAGCCAACCTCATGGCCAAGCTGCTCATGTTTTGACTCAACTGCATGATATCTGGACCATGTGTAACCAGTCTCCGTTTGCTTTCTTTCCCACATAGACTGCAAGGCTTCCAAAGACACACACAACAGAACTAAACAGTGGCTACAAATGTATAGAAACTCACTGAGTGACCTTGAACCAGTCACAATATTTTCTCAGCATAACCTACCTCACAGGATTGTTGTGAGGATTAAAAGTTGTGTTACATGTAAAGCACTCCTATGTGCTTTACATGGCAGGGAAGCGCTATATATAAATATTAATTTATTATTATTATTAATAATTGTACACTCAGTTTGAGACACACAGCAACTGATAGTTGCTTTCCAAGATGCGACATCATGGGTAATGTGAAGTTAACAAAACAGAAACATAAAGGCAGATCAGATGTAGATTGCTCACTTATACCAAGGGAACCATTGGCTACAATGAGGAAAATGCACTGAACACGTGACCCTGTCTATATCTTTTCTTTACCTAGGAGTTTTCATTCATTCATTGTACCACACATCAGACCAATAATGACCATTTGTGGGCACAAACCTTTGCATTGTCAGTAACACTATGCACCCCAAAGTGCAAAGGAGGATCTTTACCTTGCTTTTGAAGCAATTCTAGTAGACCCTTGTCTTATGTCAAGGGCCACATGTGCTTGAGGGCCAAGGTTTACACTAACAAGCTCAAAGATAAATATATTATTACACAAATTGCAATAATTTACCCGTTGGGAAAACTGACAAAGGAATTTGAGACCCTTGTGAATTTTGCTGCAGCTCTTACACATAAGTTTGATATATTCAAATACAAGCTTACACTCCTCTTTTTCAAGTCTTCGGAACACCACCCTTGTGGAAAAGCCCCCACAGCTTTAAACAAGTAGTTGACAAGGTTCTTCCTTGTCACTGCCCTCTGACAAAGACAACATGAAGCACACTCCAGTAACTCCACTCCATAGCGAAAAACAAGTCTTAGGATGCAATCCTCATCCATTAAAACCAATTAGGGTTTTTTCATTGACTTTCAATAGGTTTGGGATTACAGCCTTAGATCTATAGTCCATGCTTTCATCTATTACATTGCCATCTTCTCCAGGAAAGACTCATGACCTTTTTGCCTCCAAATACAGAAATATTATCACCTTAAATGAACATTTCTATTTAATAAGCAAATTATCCAGAACTAACTGAGATGGTGGGGTAGATGGTCTGGTGTCCTTGCAGGGACTGGTTTGAAAAAGAAGGTGATGGAGGCTGGCACCTTTTGGGGTGGGGAGAAATTAAAGCTGTGGCATAGGACAGTGGTGGCAATTGCAAAGTGTGAATCTGTGGTAGGAAAAGTAGAGGCATTGGTGCACCATGATAGTAATATTCAGGAAAGCATGGGGAGGGGGCTCATCAGAAAGTCAAAGTCCATCCCAAGCCATGCAGTCCATCCAGCTGGTGTGGTTAAGGCACGCCAATTTCTCCTGCCTGCAGCGCACAAGGAAGTAGGGATGGGAATATCAGAATCGGTTCAATACAATTTGCTCGATATTTGGGCAAATCGTATTGATCTGATGAATCCGATCCTGCTGAGGGATGCGATCCAAAAGGATCAGTTCCCACGGCAGGGTTTATCAAAGCTCCTTGGATCCAAAGAGCTTTCAGGGAACTCCAGCTCTGTTTTCCCCACTTCTGAAGTGGCAGCCGTTCTGCACATGCCTGACTGCTGGCTGAGCACGTGCACACTGGCTGCCACTTTCCAAAATGGTGCCAACGCTGCCGGCGACATTTTGGGAAAGGGCCATGCATGCGCAGAATGGCCATGATGGCCATTTTGCACATGCACAGTTTTATTATTATTATTTTTGCTTGGTGTGGTCCTGAGAAGGCCACGCCGGGCACCACACGGTGCCGCTGGAAGAGGAAAAGGTAAGTTAAACCTTCCCTCTCCCTCCCTACCCAGACACCTTTGCCTCCTAGCACTCCTACCACGTGCCACACACCTACCCTGAACTCCTGCCCAGATACCCACCCGAGCACTGTTGCAACAGGTGCTGGGGCAGGCGGGGCATGGATCTGAGGGAGGGAGGTGCCAGGAAGGGGTCCTGGGAGGCAACAACCCCTTCCCCACCACTGTGTGGCCTCTCTACCCCCAACTCTGCCTCCCCTAAACCCCTGCCCAGCGCCTGGGTCCAGAATTTGGATTTAGGCCGTATTGGTCAGAATCCGAACCAGTTCCGATCAATACAATCTAAAATTGTATAGAAAGTCAGGTTAATACAATTTTGAACCGATCCTGATTTTTAATACAATTTCCCATCCGTACAAGGGAGTAATTTGACCAGCACTACATCTGACTGCCTTTGACTTCCTCAGTCTAATGGATCAGGTACCCATGCACAGCTAGGTGGGCTGGAGGTGGTCAAGTAGGACTTGAACCCACAGCCTGCAGGGATATAGTCGAGCGCATTAACCACTCAGGCACTGCACCTCACCACATCAGAAAGGAATGAAGAGAAGAGGCTTGCTCACCTGGCTCCTTCCCAATGTGGTCACCCCTCTTTGGAGTGTTGTGAAAGCACTGTACGCCAAAGGGGAAGTGCCACGTGAAGTCCAGAGGCGAGCAAGTGAATCCTCTTGCCACCCTCCTTGCACATACGATTAGAGGTTATACCATTGGTGAGCAACCAACATCTAGCAAGCCACATTCAGCTCCCGGGAGTCATTCTGTTGCCTCTGTCAATCAGTGAGCATGGGGAGGTAAATGGGATGGAATTCAGAGCTACAACCTGTAATACAATGGGGGAGGAGGCGGCACTACAGAGCAAAGTTGCAGAGGAGGCAGCTACCGTCACTGTCAAGCCAGGGAGCACAGTCAATCGTATCACATGATGGGAGGAGCACTGTGGTCATCTTGTGTAACCCCTCATTCTTCCTCCACAGGCAGTCATAGAATGTCAGAGTTGAAAGGCACCTGTAGGGTCATCTAGTCCAACCCCCTGCTTTAATGCAAGATGACTACTGCTACAAAATATCACTCAGAACATCAAGCGTTCCTTGCAATGTGTGTACTGGGCTTGTGCTGACTAGCATTAGCAAAAAGAAAATTTCCTATGGGTATTTTGGCTTGTGAATGTAGTACAACAAGATCTCATAGTCCTAGGGTGTGATTCAAACTGGGTTTGTGGTTAGGGTTGATGCCTCTCTAGATTTCACCCACAGACTCAAGGTTTTGATGCAGAATCTCGGCTCTGGGAAAGCCCCGATTTTTCTGAGTCAGTCAGGGGCAGCTCCAGTGGCCCAGAAAATCAGGGCTTCCAAGGACTGCAGAGGTGCCTATGTCAGGAAGGAGGCAGGCACCAGGAACTTTCCCACTCTCTTTCTGATTTGATATGGCCCTGCTCCCTGTGGAACATGGAGACATCAAGATGCTCCTCAAGGGTGGGGTTACCTCAGAAAAGATGTATGGCAGAGCCTTGGCCCTGTCCCCTTTCCCATGTCATCCCACCCCCTGCGGAGTGTCATGGTGTCACAATAGATGATAGGGGGCAGGTTTACACCAGAAAATCAGGGCTTGTCCCACCCCCTCCAACATGCTCCCATTCCCTCCAGGTTTCCTCCCAGAGCGAAGTGGCAACCCTATCCCCAGCTCCTGCCATAGTGTGCCAGGGTGAAGTCTCTCTCTCTCTCTAAATTTATGTATAAAACTTGCAGCCCATATTTTATTTGCAGCAAATATTTTCACAGCCCTTCCCAGAGTGAGCTACATCTCCACAGGGGGTTTTATTTTGGGTAATGAGCCACTGGATGGGCCACTCACATGTTTCTATTTGCAATCATGTGCCATCCCTGGGCAGCTGCAGCAATTGAAATGGGGTGGGGGTGGGGCATTAGAAAGGGAATTCATTTCCAGCTGCCTTTAAATGCTGATTAGCAGCTGGGAAGGAAAAGATGGAGCCAGTCAGCTCAAGTGCTGGGAACTCTGCTTTAAAGCAGGTCTCCGGTGGGAACTGTAATATAATTATTATTGAAGGAATGCATGTGGGGGCGTTTGCTCTTTCACCTCCTGGTTAGGATTAAAACCTAGCAGATTTTTAGATCTCTCCTTGCGATGGATATTTTAGTCACTATCTTTTGTTAATATGGTTTTAATGAGATGCAGATATTTAGGTTCCACTCAGCTCTGTTTCCATGATAAATTTTTTTGATGGGGTCTGACAGTCACTTGAAGACGTTCTTGTGGTAGCATGTTAACCACCACAAACTGCGATATATGTGTATGCTTTCTTCTCTAACAGCCCTCTTCCCTCATACTGAACATTTGCTGCTTAACTCTTCCAATGCTACGTCCCCCTATTTCCCCTCCCTACATTTTTCTTGAGCAGATAGTTTAATAAATCAAATGCATACAATGCTAATAAAACAACAATATTATTAAATGAGATGCTTCCCACTACAAGCTATATAGTTCCTTCTTCTGGAGCACTGGGGGTGGGAAGGAAAGGGTCACATTGCCTAGCAATTTAGCACCTCCTAGTACTGTACTGTGAGTTCCACTGGGGAGTCTGTCAGTAGGAGGGATAATCATTAAAATGGGTGTCCCAATTTGTTTAGCATTTTCCTTTTGCATCTTAAAAGACACTGAAGTCAATTTAGCATTAGCGAATGGTACTGTATTGACCTAGGACCAGGCCATGCACCAAATTGGCATAGCTTTGTCTGCTTTCCCAGGATGCTGCTTCTGCAGCATTAGGCGCCGCGGGAGTATGACATATTCAAATGTAGCATAGCTCCTGTCTCTTGGAAAAGGAAGAAGTGTGGTTCTCCTGCCGGCAAGCTCGCATATCGGACAGGGTAGGATTTTACTACCCTGTCCGATGTGCAATTTTGCCAGCGGGAGAGCAACATTTCCTCCTTTCCCATGAGATGGGAGCTGCGCTACATTTGAATAGCGCATGTTCTGGTGGTGACAAAGGCTGCTCATGGGAAGGGAGCTTGCGTGGGAAGGGAACTCATGGGAAAGCAGCCTGTGACAGTGCAAACTTTCCTACCTTGTTTGACTGCCACTAGACACCTTGATGAAAGGAATGTTCATTCTCTGGGTGCTAACAGACATCACATCAGCTACAGGAAAAATTAAACTCATGCTGGCAATGTCTGTTCAACAGATGTATCAGCTGTGGGGCAGCCACTTGAACATACCCTTGACGGGAAGAGTGGCATATAAATTTAAATAAGTAAATAATAAATAAATGCAATGGCTACCCAATAACTGGAACGATAGGAGGGGAAGCTTACTGGAACCAGCAGTGGCACTTTCTCAGGAGCAGCTGCAAGGTCTTCTTGGGAGTGGCAATGGGTCCCTGAGAGTGGTAGTAGCGGCTCCACACTACCACTGCCACCCCCAGGCTTCACTTTAGCTACCATCATTGCTGCTCCTAGTAAGCTCCCACTTCACCCCAGCAGAACTCTACAAGGGCCTACAAACATTATCAGGAGTTACCCATCAAAGGATTTGCTTTACATGGTGGGCCCTGGAGGCTCCTGTGTGGAGTGTGCATGTAGCAGACATGTAGCAGGCCTGGTTCAAATCCCAAACACACATAATGAAAAGATGTGTGCTTCTCATCTGAACACGTGCCTAGTTGTCAGGGTGTGGAGGGGGCAGGGCCCACAACGACAAGAGAGGAAGGGGCAGGGGGCGGCTCGGGGTGCCCAGGGGTGTGTGTGTGTCACGCTTTCCACCCCCCCAGTACCTGTGTCTGCAGAGGCTTCCCCTGCTTGCAGTCTGCTGGGCCAGCGATTACCTGATGAGAGGCAGCTGTGGCGCTCTGAGCGCCTGCAGCTGAAGCAAGGGTTGGGTCTGGAGCAAGGCACATAAAAGAAGGGCCATTAGGCTCTCTCCTTTGCTGGTGATCAGAGATTCTTGGTTCCTGTGATCTGGCCCGTGCATCGGTAGTTGGAGAGAACTGTAGTTTGTTAGAATCCCATCCCTTTCCCTGTTCCTGTGTGAAGAGTGCTGTGTGCGATGAGTGATTGTGTTCAAGTGGTGTGTGCTTCTGTTTTCCTTACTGTTGCCCTTCTGTGCCTTCCTCTGTGTAGCTGCCCTAATCCATCCCCAGGGCCAGGGGTCCCTACCCCTTCTTCACTTGCTTCCCCTCGTGGATCCTGTATGTGTGTGGAGGATCACTATAACCCAGGGCGTGACATCCCCGATAGGCCCACTGATGAATGGTGGCTGGGCCAGGTGCCTTGCAGCACACGATCGACTGAGGGCTCTTGTACCACTAACAGTGTGTCTGTGAGTGGGGGGTTGTGTACTCGTGTCAGGTGCACCCCTCCTTCATTCCTGTTTCCCCTTGCTATCCCATATTCCCCACACTAGTGTAACATCAGATAATGTCTCTTGTCTGACTCAGCAGAGAGGGCACTAAGAGGCAATTAACACAAGCTCTGATTATTTTGGTGATGTGAACATTAGACTGGACAGGCTAACAGATTTCCGATGCGGATATTTAATCACTACTGACTTGGGTTGGATTTGAACATCTGACACTAAATTCAATGTTCTGCTACCATTTCCTCAAGACATCTAGGCCACGTTCACACCTGATGGTGGCGTGGCAGGGAAACGGCCGCAATCCAAGGATGCGGCGTGGAGATGAGGGGGATGCCGGAAGAACCACCGGTGTGAATGGGGTTCCACGATGGTTTTACTCGTGGATGATAGGGCTGGATTTTGAGCCCTGTTATCTGCGAGTAAAATCGCGGTGGAACCCCGTTCACACTGGCAGTACTTTCGGCATCCTCCTCCCCCTGTCGTTTCTTTGGCTCGTGGCAATTTCCTCACTGTGCTGCCACCAGGTGTGAATGTGGTCCTAGTCTCTGTCATAATTTTTCGTTTGCTTTTTCTAGGAACATCTGCACACTTTATGCCTGTTACCGGGGGTAGGGGAGAAGGGTTCCACGTACACGCACACACAAAGGCCCTGGGGTATCGAGGTCAGCACGGGAGCGACCAGGGGTAGGATGCCCGTCAGGATAGTGTGTGGGCTTTACCTCTAATTAAAGAGAACGAGCCCTTATCATCATCAGGCGCTGCTGACCAAGAACCCAAGGCTGCCCCACACTTGTCAGCAACAAACAGCACAATACAAAAAGGACCAGGGGGTGAGGGGTTCCACCCCAGGGAGTGCGGGGCCCCGGAGGGGGGAAGGGAGAACAGACACGGGTCACTCACCACCAAGGCCAAGGGCACCACACAAGGGTCAGGAAGGGCTCTCTCTCTGGTACTCACTCTGCTCACGCTCAGGAATTCACAAGGGTCACGAAGGAAGGAACACACTCGCTCGGGCAATAGTCGGGGTTATCAACATTCACAATGCTCTCACGCTCGCTCACGGTCACGCTCAGGCAAGGGACCGGTTTCCACAATCACCAGCGCCGCTTCTCAGGCGGCGCTGGCTTTTATTCTCTAAGCCCCGTGCGCGCCCGCAGCCGCTCTGAGCGGCGCCGCGGGGGAATCCCCACAGAGTAATTGCCTGCAGGGGGCGTGGCTATTTGCCGCACCTGGGCCCCTAACGGCGGCGCTGTTTGTGGGAGTGTTCCCTGCGGGGCCGGAGCAGGCCCCGCCCAGCTGGTCATCGGCGGGGGCATGGCCACAGACCCAGGCCCTCCCTCCAGTATTTGTGGGGGCGTCAGAGGAACGTCCTCTTGCCGGCATTCTGCCGGTGGCGAATACCCGCGGCGCGGCTCTCCCTGAGCCGCCGGCGTCGTTGGAGAAGGGGCTCTTGGGTCCGGTGAGCTTCTGGGCTGGGTTGAACTTTGTGGGGGTGCTTTGGGGGTCCCGGCGCGGGCCCGGGTGCCCCTGACAATGCCACACTGTGTTGTTCCCATACTTTCAATGTTCTGATAATCAAGTCCTTGCTTCATCCGTACATAAAAGACCAGTTAATGGTTGTTAAGGCTTTTGCCATTCTCTCTCTTCATGGTTCAAAACACCAAAAAAGAGTCTCTTGCCCCCATTCCCAACCCTTTCCTCCTTGCTGTCTTTGCACAAGCCCACAATTTTATTGCCATTGTCTACTCAGATTCAAGTAACTTAGTCCTGATGGTAATTGTATAATCTACTGGCAGACTCTCCCCTACCCCCTACAGTACAGGACTGTGAATCACTTCATTAATTTGTCTCTCCCTCTGTTCCCCTTTCCCTGTCTCCCCTCCCCGTCTTTAGATTGTGAGCTCTCAGGCAGGGACCGTGTCTATCTTATTTTCTGTAAAGCGCCAGGTAAATCGCTGGTGTTATATAAATGCTTATAATAATAATAATAATAATAATAATTAATAATAATTAATTAATAGTATGTCCCTGCTCTGCCCCCAGCAGGGAGGTAGCCACACCTTGAGTAATTCCGTCCGCATACTGTTCTTTTGGCTTTAGGGATGTGCACAGGGGTTTTTGTCTTTGTCTCTCCAAGTTTTTTGGTTTTTGTCTTTTTTTGTGTGTCTTTCATAGAAATTTACTGCAGATAACGTACGGAATGCACTTTACACATTCAATGATAAATAATACATAAAGAATGGCATACAACCTATAAATAAGTGTTTTTAAATAGAGAGCTTTTCAATGGCAAATCAGCAGTTTCCTACAAATGACAACTCTGAATTTGCACTCTCTGTGCTGTGTCATAAAGTGCCTGCATGGAGTGCTTTCCCACGTCTCCTATTGTCTATCTCACTGCTCCCCTGTTGTAGATTGTGTTGATGGTTTTATGCTTTGTTAGCCAGCTACCCAACAGCACAAATTACATAAAATCCACAAAACAAGTTAAAACAGATCACGTGGGTTCACAATGACACATCAAAATGTCCAGTGGGCTAAGCTATGCCAAATAAACTGACATGAAATGAGAAGTATTTAATGAGACTACTCTTACCCCCAACATAACAACTGATTCCCAATTCAAACAAGGACACTTGGGCTGGAGAGTAAGAATTTACGAACTATCAGACTAGGTCAGACCAATGGTCTATCTAGTCCAGGATCCTCTGAAAGAGGCCAGTACCAAGTGATTCACACTGGGGTACTTCTGTGTAGGATTCTCCTTCTCCTCTACCCTGTCCAGGGACCTGTACATCATCTGAACACTCCAGGGTAGATCGCAAGGTAAATATTTTGTGGGAACAAGTCCTTAGAGAGCTCTCCTTCCCACCGAAGGTGGTTGCTTGCTTGTATCTTTTCCAAAGGAGGCGAGGGGGGAGATGACAGCTGTAACACCAGGTAGTGTAGCTCAGCAGACATATAGACCCCAGGTTGTCCATAAAGTAGGTCATGCAAGAAGAGTTGGAGTTGTGACAATTTGTGACAAGGCCCCCTCCCGCATAACTGGTCCTAATCATCTCCTTATTCATTTTCAATTACATTTCTATGTTTGAAAAGATCTCCCTTACATAGAATCAGTGGGGTTCTACATTATTGGTATTAAAAATGTGTATAAGAGGGGATGATTTGTGTGACATACTTTTTGGATGGAGGGGTCTATAGTAGAGTGTCAAACCGAGAGGTGTGTATGTGGGATTAAAATGGCACAAAAAGCCTGACATAGCTTCTAGCCAGCACCTTCATAGGAGATTTAAATAGGAAATCCCAGGAGGAACAAAGAGGCACCTACTCCTCTGCATTAGCTACTCTGTACTTTTGAATTTGCTAAATGAAAGAGTTTGGATCCACAGTAGCGCATTTGCATGTCCCAAAACCCGTTGTATAAAATGAGTTTCCTGAGAAGTAAATATGTAAACATTTCCCACAATTCCATTTGACAGTCTCACATGGAAGACAGTCTCTGCTCGGAGTTATTTTAGTGAAGTAAAATTCCCTTTCTCCTGTACAGAATTTGTAGATCTATTGTTCTTTTGCTTCTGTGTGTGGGTCACCGGTGGGGGGAAGAGTGCAATGTTACACACATTTTATGTTTTGTGGGCACCAAATTCAACCTGTGGTAAGTGGGCCCAATTCTTTTCTCAGTTACACTAGTCTAAACTTGGAAGAGTGACACAGAAGCAGAGGCCCATAGGAGTTGCATCTCCTTGCATCTTTCTCTTAGTTTCACTCCCCACTCTGTCTGCCTTGTACGTTGTACACCTTCTGTCTGACTCACTGTAGCTGATGTATGACTTACACCCACTACCACTTAGATCTAAATTGAACCCAGAGCCTACAGTGGAAGTTTCACCTGCTCACTCTAGGCCACATTTGGCTGAATTTGGAAAAGAGGCTGAATTTTTCTCTCTTCAAAGACTGGCCTGTATTAATCTGACAGACTCAAGTGAAAATTCCCAGAACGAATGAATATGGAGACTGAATTCCCTTTTCTAGATGCTGCTACTGTCGCCTTAGGTCTTCTGATGGGGGAAAAGTTTCTTCATGTTCCATTTAGAAGCCTTCTAGCAGGACTAGAGGGTGTATTAGAACAGTGTATTTCCAGACATTACCTCTCCCTCCCCCGCACCTCAATTTCTGGCAGTGTAGACTGGCTTCAGGCTCCCCAGCAGTGTGGAGATGTGCCCTAACATTTCCTCCCATCCTGGTGGACCTTCAGCCTCCAAAGAGCTGTCCTGCATTATGGATTCTTCATTCTTTGGTCCTTTTCACACAGACACTCTAAGACTGATAAAATGGGTGTTACATTTTATGATACATGTTGCAGGGCACCCATAGATCACACCTGCAGCCCTGCAACATGTATAATAAAATTAACACCCATTTTATCAGTCTTAGAGTGTCTGTGTGAAAAGGGCCTTTCTAGTGATTCCAGCTTGCCACGTTTAGATCACAGACTAAGGCATGCCCCCCTTGCACATATTCTGGCTGTGTGTGTGTGTGGGGGGGAATGCGCAGTCAGGATATGCGTGGGGATCGTCTGGTTTGAAAGCCTCCCCTCCCCCCCTGCGCAGCTTTGCCGGCAGACACACAGAGCTTGACTTCCTGCTCTGTATCCCTGTGCGTCTCTGCCGGCAAAGCTGCGTGGAGGCCTTTCGGACCAGCCGATCCCCATGCATATCCTGGCTGTGCATTCCCGCCCCCCCCACACACAGCCCAAATATGCACGGGGGGCGGGGGGGGGGGGATGTCTGAAAGTGGCCTAATAAACAGAGGGCTTTCCTGACACCATGAGCAAATGCCAAATTTCTATGTCCTGAGCAACCTCACCTGGTCAGAAAGGGAGAACACGGTTGCTTCCATCTCTCTTCACAAAACAAAAGTACTTTTGAACTCGGTGTTCCCCCTCACCTCCACCCCAAAACTCCTAATAAAGTCTAACAGTGTAACTCACCCACAGTAGTCCTACATTCAGCAGCAGACTGGCAAAGCGGTGCAACAGCGCAAGGGGCGTTGGGCAAAAGGCAATTAAAAATAATAATAATTCCAAGCCTGAAGTGCGTGCAGTCAGTGCCCGCACTTCCCTTCTCCTCTTCATCCCACAGGACTCAAGGGCACAGGCAACAGCACCAGTCATGGCCGTGTTAGCAGAACTGGGTCACATGATGTTACAAGCCTGCGCTGTTCAAGCCTGGCCCAGGTTTCATCCTCACCACTGTCCTGCCCCCTTATTTGCATTTCAACCCCGGGTCAGTCCCCCTGCAGTTTTCACTGAGCAAGTGCAGTGCATTGCACTCCCCTCCGGCTCCTGCCTCCTGGGCGCTGACTTCCGCTGCCCCAGGCACCCTCAAAAGAGCTCCGTTCCCCCTTCCCTAGGCTCTGTCCTTGAGCACATTTAAGTAGCGCAATTCACATGGTATGGACGGTTCATCCAACCACCCATACCACAGAACGACTTTGTGTGTCCCTAATGCTTTTCCTTACTCATCTCCCGCCCTCCAGGCTGCTCCCGTCTCTCAGCGAGCGGCACCCAGCCCAGCACATTGCACAAGTGCTACCACATATCCAGTAGAGGCTCTCGACATGCATGTGCAGTTGCCAGCCAGCTTCGCGTCCAAAAAGTCTTGGAAGTGCGATGCTGGCTTGCTGTTTTAAAGTGGTGGCGCTGCGGCAGCAGCACCAGTCACAGCATCAGGGTCTGCTCCACTCCAGAGAACTTGGGTGCAGTCGCGACTACATGGGTGGGACCT
The DNA here is from genome assembly GCA_003113815.1 of Sphenodon punctatus. Lineage (NCBI taxonomy): Eukaryota > Metazoa > Chordata > Lepidosauria > Sphenodontia > Sphenodontidae > Sphenodon > Sphenodon punctatus. Next base: position 5,346,262 of record QEPC01002403.1, on the reverse strand, counting down.
GGGGGCTTGTGGGACACCTCCCACAACGCCCTAAGCGGCGCACCATGCCTGCCTGCTCAGAGTTTGAGAGAGGCTCAGGGAGCTCGGCAGGTGGCTCTCCTGACCTCCAGGGGCCCCAATTGGGGTGGCCTGGGCTGTATGCCTGGACAGTGTACCCCAGCAAGGTTGCCCCGAAAGACTTCCCACAGCAGCGTCCGCATCGGCCACCACACTTACTCCTCCTCAGCCCTGCCAAGTTGCACAAGCACCCTGACCACAGCAGCAGGGGCTCCTGCAGGGTAGCTGGCTCCACAGGTCCCACATGATCTGCCGGAGCTGGGCTCAGGCCCCCGACAGCCGCTGCAGGGAGCCAGGCCAGCAGAGCAGAATATCAGCTCTGAGGAAGTGTGTCTCCTGTCCATGGCACAGGGGGGCAATGCACACCCAGACCCTCCAGGACACTAGCTTCTCCCCTGGGCGTCAGGCCTTCTCCCCCCAGGCCGGCTGGAGCTGGGGGGGCCTTGTCCCTTAAGAACCCAAAATCTGGGGGGGAAACATCTGGATTTTAGATTCTCCTAAAAGGGGCATTTTTGTCAAAATTCAGGTTCGTTAGAACTCAAATTACACAATCCTAGTTACAAAGTACTTTCCTGGGAAATCCAGTGTAGAAAACAAAAGCTGTGGTCCTGGCTGTAGAGTTGCCACCTTTTGCAGTTTGACCCTGAGACTCCCACTTTGGTCTATGCTAGTCTTGAGGTCAAACTGTAAAAGGTGGCAACCCTACCTGGCTGCCACTCTTTGAAAACTGAAAATTAGGATATATTGAGTCTGTTGCACATTTAATCATAGCAGACAGTTACAGGTGCTTTGCTGTATTCTAGTTAGGCCCTGCATTCCATGCAAGGTTAATCTTCACACTAGCTTATTTGGTAGCTCTAGAGGGGTAAGAAATGCATAGTTATGCCCACAGCACAACGTACCCCCCCCCTCAAAAATCTTATCTATACCTCACAGGAGTGGCCATGAACCGCAAAGACACAAACCTGTGTGCATAAACATACAAATCCTTCCTGTGTCGTGACTGGCTGGCAGAGATGGTAATTTGCAGACCTGGCTGCTGAGACAGCCTGAACTTGCCAAGATGGCTCCCAAGCCACAGTCTGGCCACCTCTCTGCTATACCATCACTTCAAGCATTATGCAAGGCAGACCAGTTCAAAAAGAACCCTGAAAAAAAAACTGACCACCACAGGTGGTGAAGCTGCAGGGAGTTAGCACCCCTCTCATTGGATTTTGAACTGCTACAGAAACTGTGACCAGAGAAATTGCTGAAACCAACCAAGGCCAATTGGGATACCATACCGCTTAGTCTGAATTAAGGAGGGACAGTCCCTCTTTGGGTGCTGAATCCCACTGTATGTCTTGCAGGGGGGTCAAAGTCCCTCTTTCAGAAGAAAGAGACAAAAAGGCTGAATTCAAGCCTGGAACACCTTTTCCCCAATTGCCTCCAAGGAAAATCACTTGAGAGGACAATGGGGAGATGTTGGAATGACGAGAAACTAAGCGGAATGAGAAACAGGAGAGTTTCTGTTCCTCTTTATGCACTTGGAACGCTGGGTGATGTGCGTGTGCACGTGGGTAAGATTATAAATTCAGGGGTGAAGTTTATTGACTGAAGGTGCTGGGTTTGTTCCTTTTTGGCTGCTAGAAATGTTGGGAGGTATGGGATACCGTGGTTGTGACAACAACAAAAACCTATGCCAGCATTCAACAACAAACAGAGCAGCTGCTGGCTCATCCAGCTGGACACCTGAATAGAATGGAGTCATCAAGATTGGCAGGTCAGGCTATGATGTGGAAACCACCAGGTAAAAAAAAAACCAGGATGTCCACATCGTAGATGCTATGACATGGTCCAGAAAGATCTCGCCCAACTGGGCATTATATGGAATGAAGCCCAGACAATGTCCTTGGATTGGGAAAAATGGAAGAATCTAGTTGTTGCCTCATGTTCCATCCGGAATGGAGAGTGCTAACTGACAGCATACCATAACCAGTTACAAAACAGAATTTGATCTAATGGAAAAAAATCTGCACTTGTGGAGCGGAAGAGCCATTGAGTTAGAAATGTGTTGTTTTACCACTTGGTTCAAAAACTACTTTAGTAGTATGAAAATTGGTCCAACTTGTTGGAAACAGTTAAGTGAATGCTTATGCAGGATTTTAAATCTTTTTTCATTTCATCTTTAATTTATACACTGCACTCTCCCAAGCAAAGTCGACTCGAGGCGGCTCACATCAATAATAAATACAATATTAGGGGTTTTTTCCCACGCAGGGGAAACCCAACACCAAATACATCATAATACACAAGAAAACCCTACCCTCCCATTTAACATTTCAATAATAACAACTCCTTCCGTGGCCGCCCCTGGTGTTATGGGGAGCGGCCCGGAAGGAGCCCTCCCCAGGCCCCACCCCTGCAAGGGAGGGGGAGAGGGAGCGATGTTCCATGGTCCCTGGCTGGCCAACTGTCCCCCCCCCCCCCAAAGTACCAGCCACTGTTCTTTGTCATGGGGGGGGGGGGATTCAGTTTCAGATTTCATGACAGTTCTTGTATTGGGGGTTGTGGATAAGAACCAGAAGTCAGTTGCTCTGGGGGAAATATGAATGGAATTATACAAATGAAGAGGAGAATTGGGCTAGGTATCGCATGTCAGCTACAGAACATGAAACAGAAGCCAGGATGAGGATACTCCATGGACATGCAATGCTCTACGCAGAAATGAATATCTTCTAAACATGGGCTCCACTGGGAATTTTGCTTGAATGCTAAAATCTAGAACACCTGGATGGAAGGAACAGTAGAAATACAAAATACTTTCTAAAGAATGACCCAAGTCCCACAATCACCCGGTGAGGCAGGAAGGGAAATGTTTTGATGTAGGCAGTGAGCCACTAAGAGGCTATCACTTACAGTGCGCCGGTGGCACAAGGCAGACAAAATGCTTTCAGCTTGAGGCCACATGACATTAGCTCATGCTGCCACATTCTGGACAGCCCTATTACTATTCTAAAAATGAGCTGGTTTTCTGTTCTTTTTGGAAATGTTGTGTGCAAAAAGAAACAAAAATATCAGTTGCCAAATATGGAATTTTAATTGCCAAATCCCATTTTTATTTTCACTAATGAGTTTTGTGAAGAAAATTAAAGCAACCTTATTCTAGATCAAGTCTTGATATGATTTACCAGACAATATGTGCTGTCTAATCCACTCTGTCTCCCTTAATGCAGACTGCCATTTCTATAACATGAAATTATATTTTCTCAATATTCTCAATACAAAACGATTGCAGTCTGCACAAAACAGGATCATTGCTAGCAGAGCAAACATTACCATCGTGATGGACATGTGCATCCTTTTAATGGCACATAGCCAGACTACCCCAACAGTTTTCTTCAGACGCAGACGCACAGAATCCCATTTAAAAGGAAGAAAGCATTTTAACTAGGCTGAATATAGACCCTCAATTTTTACTTATTTATTTAAATTTGTCAAATAAAATATACGTTTAAGCCCTAAACCCTCCCAGAACTCCCTCAAAACCCATCCCAAACCTCCCAATTCCCCACACCAACCCCTTCCTCACAACCGTACCCCCAAACTACCAACAAACCTGCCGCTATCCTTGCCTGCCAAATGCTTTTTCAGACAGAAAAATAATAATCTTACACCACCTTCTGAAGATGCTCAGGTCTGGGCTCAAATGAATCTCCAGGTTTGGAAGACAGTTCCATAACATTGGGGCAGTCATCGAGAACACCTCCCTGAGAACGCCCATGGTACAGTCAAGGCTAACAGATGGTACGACAGAAGGGCTCTCCTGGCTGATTGAAGGGGCCACAATGGGGCATGGAAGGGCAGATGGTCTTTCAGGTAAGTGAGGCCCAGACCATTTAGAGCTTTAAAAGGTCAAAACCAGCACCCTGAATTGTGCCCAGAAAGCTATATGTAGTCAGTTCAGATGTCAGAGCACTGATGTAATGTGATACCGGCACCTTGTCCCCAAAAGGAGCTGAGCGGTCACTTTCTGCACTAGCTGAATCTTCCGAAGAGTTACCAAGGGCAGCCCCACGTAGAGCGCATTGTAGTAATTTAGCCGCAAAGTGATGGAAGCATGGATGACGGTGGCCAGATCCAAATCAGAAAGAAAAGGCTGCAGCTTCCTCAGTAGATGGAATTGGTGAAAAGTGCTCCTGGCCCCCACTGCAACCTGACAATCCAGGTGCAGCAGGGGGCCCAGAAGCAGTCCAAGGCTGCAAACCTGATTGATCACAGGCGGCTGGACTCCATCAATAACAGGAGACCCAATCCCCTGCAGGTCAGAGGGGCGGCCAAACATCATCACCTCAGTATTGTCTGGATTCAGCTTCAATCGGCTCACCCTCATCCAGTCCCTAACAGCAGCCAGGCATTGGGTAAATAATACTGAGCCTGCAGGACCTGGGTTGGATGAAAAAGAGGAGGTACAGCTGGGTGTCATCAACATATTGATGATACTTCCCTCTAAACCTCTGAATAACCTCGCCCAGCGGCCTCATATACACATTGAACAAAAGAGGAGACAGGATAGAATCCTGTGAGACTGCACGGGGAGGTCTTCATCCTTATTGGTCTTGTTCCTCTCCTTTAGACTGCAATCCTTTTTTTTTGGTCTTGTCCCTTGCCTTGCCCTCAATCGTTGCTTGGTCCCGCTCCTCCCTGTAACCTTGAATCCTTGCTTTGGTCTTGTTTCCCTTCCCTTTGTCCCCCAAACCCTGTTTGGCCTCATTCCTTCCCTTTAGCCCTCAGTCCTCCTATGGTTTTGTTCCTCCTTGCCCCCATCCTGGTTTGGTCTCATTCCTTGTCCTTCTTCAGATCTGAGCCCATTGTTTCCCCTTTAGCATCTTGGCCCTTGTACCCATCCTGGTTCCTTGCTCCCCTATTCCTAGCCCTGACCTCAATGCTCTCTGAGGCCAGAAAATCTGGCCTTTTATGCTGAGCCTTGCTCTCCTCCAGAGCAGAGAATGGCTGAGAGGTCTTTCCTTCCTTGTTTTTACCCTCTCTTGCCCATAACTCTGTCTGCTCTCCACTCTAGCCCTTCTCTTCTGCCTCCATTCCTTATTCCGAACCCCCTACCCCTGACAGTCAAGCTAATGACTAATACACCTGACTCATCTGAATAGAACTGTTGGCTAATGAGCGTTATGAATTAAGTGGTCAGGACAACTTTAACTGCACCTCCAGCAATACAATGTTTTGAACACCACGCTAGACTACAGCACAAATATTGACTTTGAGGGAACTGTGCCACCTATTGAATCACCAACACAAACTCCTTCTTGGAACTCTCCCAAGCAGGTAATGACCAAACAAACATGGCCCTTCTCAACTTCTGAGGCTGAAGAACAGAACACTATGTGTGGTGATAGGACTCCAGCCCAGAAATTGTCAGTTTCCAGCAAGTCTGCCACAAGAATTTGGCATCTGCATGAGAACAGAAATAAGACCTGGATATTAAAGCTATTGCATTGTGTGTTCAGGACAAATGTCAAAAATTAAAGCAACATCAAATGTAGTCCAGGGAGCTATGCAAGGGCACAGCTGGCTCACTTTTAGGAGTAATGGCTCACCGATAGGTCTAATCTCTCTAGGTTGCTGGATTGTGCAATGCCTGTGCATATGCAATGTCTGTGTACTGGTTTGATATAATCTCTCCATACCTTCAGTTTATGGGTCAAATCTGAGTCCCTCATGCCCAGGGTCCCGTAGCAGGAAGTCTATGTGATGGTAACAGGGCTGCAAGGTGACATTCAGTGTAGCTTAGTAGATGAAATTCTGGATTTGGACCTTCAAATCCCATCTTAGTCATGAACTCACTGGGTAGCCTTGGAGAAGTCACTGTCTCTCTGCCTCAGTTTCCCTACCAGTAAAATGGGAATAATAATGACCTCTCTCATAGGGTTGTTGCAAGGGAGAACTAAATAAGGATTGTAAAGTACTTTGAACACTGAAATCACTATATAAAAGGATAAATAATGATTGAGATATCAAGAACCTCTTATTTCACTTTCATGTTTAGGCTTGCTGTACCTCTGGGTTTGACCTGGAGTCTCTGGGGTTTGAGGTGCCATCTCTGGGCAAAGCCCCAATTTCCCTGGGTTAACCTGGGGCACCTGCCTAACTGAGGGAAATTTGGGCGGAGATGCCATTGGAAAGACCAAGAGTCTCTCCCACCCCCTTTCTGGTGTGGCCCAGCCCTTTGCAGAACATTATGATGTCATGATGCTCTGAAGGGAGCACTGCCGGGGCAGAAGAGTTCTTTTACCCCATCCCATTACAGGTCAGGTTTCTGGGAAGCTGGCAACTCCAGCTGCATTAGAAAATGAAACTTCAAGCCTGTTACAGGACTCTGGAAGAAATGAAGGAGCGGAGGAAAGAGACAAAGCTAACCAAGAGTTCAAACCTTAGGAAAAACCCCTTACAAATACCAGCCTAGGCAGATTTCCTTAAGGCTTTCATTTCTTTGTTGTTCCAGGAGTTTTTCCTATTCTTCAGGGTGTTTTTATTTTCTCTCACTGAATATTAACTTTTGTATTAAAAATGACATACTTTCATACAAGATGAATAGATTAACTTCTATTATCTGTCTGCGCTCTGGGCAGCAGGGCAGGAGAAAGCTATTGCTATTTGATATTAGGGTGGTTATTCTCAGGACCCTGACTAAATTACAAAAGTTTAATTTATAACTATGGCCTGGCCCCACATATCTGAAAGGCTGCCTCCTCCCCTGTGGCCCATGGCAATCTCTGCAGCCAACCAGGAGCAAAACCCTGCAGCCAGTCATGAGATTGCAAGTACCAAATGCCCATCAAGTTCATATGGCAAGGGCGCACAGAGAGATGGGTTCTCAGTGGGTCTCCCACTGCTACGGATACAAGAAAATAGGAACTGCTGAATGATTATAGAATTAACATACACTTGTATAAATGACACCTTTACTACAAGAATCTTATGAAGACAATTATATGGATAACCTCTCAGTAATCATGAAAGGCGATACCAGAATAATACCCATTACAAACAAAAGCTCATTATAAAACCTCATATAATGTGCTTCTAAATAGATCCATAATGAACAATGCTGAAAATACAGCCACAGTTTTCTTATAAGTAGCCTGTGTGTTTTGATCAGGGTTTCTTCACAACTTGAAAATTCAGATCAATATATGAAGTATATAAGTGAAGAAAACTACCCCAAAAAAGGAGAGAAAGGCATGTAAACTTGCAAAGGTTGGATAAAAAGTATAGAAAATGTAAAAAATATCAATAAATTATACCTCTATGGTATCTGAACCTCCAAAAGATACAAGACTAAATCATCGTATCTTGATGAAGTTCTCTAAAAAATATGATTGAATAAATATTGTATTCATGCAGATATTAGACTGATAAAAATATTAATCAGTCATAATCCTAATCTTAGAGTCTCCACTTGAGAAGAGAACAAAATACTTTACTTCACAATAGTGAATCGTTCAAAAATAACCCACATGAAAAATGATTACCTAATAATGTGAAAATACTTAATATAAAAAATGACTTCTTGTAAATAAGAATATACTTCTCAAAGGACTAAATGTATGCGAAACAATTCCCAAAAAACCTGTAAAGAAAAACTCCATTTTGAAAACTGTATCTTGATGCTTCACATTTTGATCTGTATTTTCAAGTTGTGAAGAAGCCCTAATGAAGACTTTGGGTAATTTCAGACGTAACGATACCACGGTCAACCACAGTGAACCATGGACAATCCCACGGCGCAGTCAAAGAGTCGTGAACGTCTGATCAGCAGCATCTAGATGTTCACCGCGGTCAAACTGCCGAACGTAACGACTGAACGCCAACCACCAGGTGGAATCATAACCAATGATCCCCAGTCGTGGCGAGAGCATGCAGCGTCGCTGCCAGGCAACGAGCAACACACAGATCGGGGAGGGAGATTTAAAGGGCACACAGCAGCAGGGGAACGTGGCGGGACAGAGCAAGATGGAAGGGAGAGGAGAACGAAGGGCGAGAGAGGCAGGGGGGAGGAGGTGGTGGAGGAATAGCAGCAGCAGCCGGAGCTGACCGCCCCTGAGGGGACAACCGGCCAGGGGATGGAGGCACCCCGGAAATGGGTAAGGAGAGCCTGCACAGTGGCAGAGGGGCATGAAGGGGGACAGCCCGGCGGGACGGGGGGCAGGCAGTGGGTCAGAAGGACCGAGGATACTAAACCCCCCCCCCCCATGACCCACAGACACAGAAACGGGCCTGGGAGCCGGAGCCCCCAGAGGAGACCGGCGGAGGGGAAGTGGAGGAGACCAACGGAGGGGAAACGGAGGAGACCGGTGGAGGAAGGCACATGCGGGAGATGCCAGTACCAGCGAGGAGGGCAATGGGGGCACAAGGATTCATAGGAATCTGGGGGTCCCTGGAGCACCAGGTGGAGCACGCCGTGAACTAGAGGAATGAGCATGTGTTCACGGAAATTGTGCGGGACATGGAGGTGGCGGGGACCACAGACCGTGGCCCAATGTCGCTCCAAGGCCAAGGACCTCAGGAGGGGGTACAAGGCCATCAAGGACAACAACCGGCGGTCCGGACACGGAGCACGGACCACCCCCTACTATGATGACCTGGACTGTGTCCTGCACATGAAGAGCTCTATAGTCGCCCCACGGCTTGTAGGGAGCGCCGTGGTCCAGGGCAGGGAACGGGCCAATGTACACCCCCCCCGGCAGCCCCACATGTAGGCACCGACCCCGAGGACCCAGCCTCTCCCGAGGAACGCCCCGGGACCTCGGGGCGCAGTAGCCCCCTTCGCGAACCAGCACCAGGAGCCCACGGCCGCAGTCAGACTCTGGCAGATCCGAGGTAAATTACTGCCACTCAGGCCACTTTTACACGAGGTGCTTAGAAACGCCTCTGGAGCCCCATATTCAAAAGGAAAGTCGCACGGAGAGTGTTTACACACTCCCTGCACTACTGGAAGTGACGTGCCGCCCATTTTCTTCAGCGGCAGCAGACACGGGCCTTTCAAGAGGTGTGTTATGTAGACCTGAGCACGTAAAAGTGGCCTGAATCAGTGTTTAATTTGAATGGGGGGGGGGGGGGTCTGCCAGGGCTCAAGGCTCCCCTGGAAGCCCCACCACTTGACCCCAATAAGCATGGTGGAGATTCAGAAGGGTCAGTGGAACTGCCTTGCTAGGTCCTACCACTCCACTAGCTGCTTTTCCTGGCCCTGACCAGATAAAGTTTGACAGGGGCTGGAACCTGGTGCTGCTGTTGTTGCCAAACAGTTGATCAGAGGCAAAACACTCTTACTGCCAAACAGCTAACTGGTGGCAGATGCAGCCTTCAGCTCCCACCAAACTTTATGTAGCCATGAGCTGGGTCTAGTAGAGTAGCAGCAGCAAAAGGGTCTGGTACAGGAGCATGCGGCTCAGCTCCTGGCATAAAATGAGGTGCTGAGGCTGAACCCTGGCAAGTAGGGTTACTACCTCACTCTGGGCTTTCACCATGGGGGAGGGGGGGCAGGGGCTGCATCAGTAGGGGTGGGGCAAAGAGGTTGTCACACCCCTTTCTGACAGAGCCCCTCCACTTAGGGAGTGTCATAATCAGGGTTCTTAGTCTTTTGTTTAGTGCAGAAAAACAGAGAAAATGCAGAATTCCTATTTTCCCCAGAGAAAAACACGGAATTCTGGATTTTTCTGGGAAATTTCTGCCTACAAAAACTCACCGGCAACAGTGGCGGCAGTGGAAATTTAAAGGAGATGGAAGCTCTGTGGAGGTTCTGGTGTGTGCCTGCATCAGAGAAAAGAGATTTGGTACAAGAACACACCCGCATCTGGCTTTTGGCAAGGCAGATGTATATTGGGGTTTGTGCCGGGGAAAAGGGAGTAGGCGTGGCGTCCCCACCCCCCGCACACCGGGAGAGGAAGAGATTTGGGCTCCGTGCCAGGGCTGGCTGGTGTGGGATATTGTTTTATTTTGTTATTTGAGTGGCAGTGACATCAAATGGTCACCAAAAATATTAATCATTTACAATAAACAGTTTCTAATTTTAACAGCCAAAAATGCAGATTTTGGTGGTTTTAATCAGAGAATTTCGAGGGTTTTTTCAGAGAATTTCCAATTTTTTGGAACAGAAAACTAGGAACCCTGGTCATGATTTTCCACAGGGGCAGAGCCATGTTGGAAAGGGGTTGGGAAAGTCCATATGGCCCATCATTTTTCTGACGTGACTGCCTCTTGCTACTTGTGGAAGCTGCAAATACACCAGGGATGCCCTCGATTCTCTTGGAGAAATAAGGGCTTTCCCCAGAGCCTTTAGGTCAAAACCTGGAATCTCTGGGCAAAACCCAGACAGCTGGCAACCCTCCTAGCAAGTCTTTGCACAACTTAAGCAAAGTTTATGTTAACCATATATATCAGAGGTGGGCAAATGGCAGCTCAGGAGCCACATGCAGCTCTCAGGCACCATTTCTGTGTCTCTCGCCAGAAATGGCTGCCTTGAGGTGTGCCCATGCGACACCTCAGAAGCAAGAGAATCTGATCCGCCATTTCTGCCACCGGAGTCTCCTGGGGCCGTGGGAGCAGGGAGAGCATGCTAGTCTGTGCCGCTATTGCTGCTGTCCAAACCTGCTAGACTGCCTGGGAGCAGAGATTTGATGTGAGCTGGAGGAGTTGGGGAAAACCACGCTGTTCCCTCCCTGGAATTCGGGAAGCTGTGATAGATGTAATGTGTCTTGTGGCTTTCCGAGATATGAAAACTTTGCTATGCATCTCTTGAACTTCGAAAGGTTGACTACCCCTGTATAATTTTATTATATTTGGTTTGTTTTTTACCTATAGGAAGAAACATACCATAGCTTCTGAAACATGTATTTTGCGGTCTATCTGGAAAGAAACTCCAGTGCAATTACTAGTCTGCAGGGTTAGAAAATAATAACCATGACCTGGATCGAAGCCTAAAGATCATCTGACCTGTTTGTGCATGGAGGGCAAATTCATTGAGTTGTAATCCTATCCCTCCTTTGGACACAGAGAAAGCCAACACCTATGACACAATTTCTTATCATGAGATTGCAAGTTCCTCCCCTGTTTAGAAAACCCCACTTATCACTGCTTTCTGTTTTCACTTCAGTAAGTAAATATTTACTAGCTGAAATATAGATTATGCACTAGAGTTCAAGGTCTTGTTGACTGTAGAAAGACACCAATTGTATGTACTTTTTAAGTCTATCTTGTTCAGAGGTGGATTTGTAGAAGTCATGAGGTCACTTACAGTGATCCAACATGGGAAAACTCAAAGTAGTCCCATGCCCTGCCACTGTTATCCCTAATTTACATAAATATGTGTTCATTAAAATAGCTGATATAAGCTGTGCACATTTAAAATAGCTAGTTGCCTAAATAGCAGAATAGGCTGGGAAAAAGCTTTTTTTCTAAAACAAAAAACCAAAGTAGGTTAATCACAGAAACCCCCACCCCCTCTCCCCAGCTGTGGAGACGGCAGGTGTGTGCCACCTGGCTGTGGAGCCTGGCTCTGTCTACATCGCTAGGCAGCACTTCCTGCCACATTCCTGGACAACAGCTTGGCTGTATCTTATATGGAACTCGCAGCCTGGGTTACATGGCCTGGAGACCAGGCAAGACATTTAAATAGTCCCACCCAGCCTCCAGGAGGCAACATGATTTGGCAGATTAGAGTGCAACTGTCCCACTGTACCCCACTCCGCCTGGAATAATTGGCTTGTGGATGGGGGAGGGAGGTGGAACTAGGTAGGGGGGCGGGGAATACTACTGTTCCCTATTGAACAGCTGATCGGCAGGAGTCGTAGGGTTGGCCACTGGCCCAGCACAATGAGAAGCTCTGAAATTCATGCATTCCCCTCCAAGAGGCAGCCCAGACCTGCTGGCAGACAGCTGCCATCTCCGCCATCATGTGCTGAGTCGTTCGGATTGTACCTCCCCCAAATCATAAACAATATAGAGAGAAATAAATGTTTACACTAAATACAGGTGTGTGTTTTCAGATCCTTCTCATCTTCCAATCTTCACTAGAAGGTCAGGCACGAATACAATACTCAGTTGAAAAGAATACTCTCTTGTACGTAAAGTGCTACTGTGTAAGAAGAATCAAGTACCCTGGTTAAGAGAAGATTGTACCTACCCAAGACTTAAGTTAAATAAGAGGCTGCGGCATATCACTCGCCTCCTGGCCTAAGTTTGAAAAGTCTTGCCCACTCTCTACATAGTTTGAGAAACCTGGGATTCTGGATCCATTCCATCATCACTTTTCAGGCAGTGTACAGAAGAGCCCTCCATGTCGGTCTCCTTTTCCATACAGAATCCCCAACCTGGTGGACAGAGCCTCTCTGTGGTGCCTGTGTTGATGTCTATCAAAGAGCTAAAAACCAAACTATTTATTTATTTATATTTACTTTCTAGATTTCTACCCCACCCCTCCTGAGAACAGCTCAGGGTGTTCATTGTTTCTACAAACATTAGATAAAAAAGATAGGTAACAGCAGCCTGGGGTATCATTTCCACGGCTCCTGGGGAGATATTGTCAAAGGCCACAGCGAGTGGAGGGGCACTGGGTCTCTCAGGCATCTGTCAGGTTGAGATGTTCTGGTCTTTTCCCCAGAACATACAAAACCACCATCATGGCAGATAGATAAGAAGAGCTCTCCATGACAGGTTCTGTGGAGATTTTCTCCTTACCCATGGGTTTTACCACAGACAGCATCCTGGGGACTTGGTTTGTGTTATGAATCGCAGACAATAGATGCTTGAAGGTCCTTACTTTGCCTTTTCTGCAGTGAGTTGCATTTGTTATGGTTTTATTAAAGGGAAAACCTTCATACCTCCCCATGAGCTTCACAGCCTCTGCAGTTCATACAGGGCCAGGTAATAGAGGTTACTTACCAGTAACTCTGTTCTTCGAGAGAGCTCCACGTATTCTCACTCTTGGGATTCACTTCCTGCTTTGCAGGCACCGGAAAACCTCTCGTCAGCAGCATCCAGGCAGATTACGCCTGGAAAAGACTAGAAAAGGTGAGGGCTCCACCCCCTCACTCCCCCTCCCATCCCGAGAAAAGCGCGGGCCCGCATCACGAGGGATGGTAGAATAAATAGGGGGAGGAGCCCTCACCGCCTCAGTTCCTTCCAACCCGGTCCGGAAGATACAACAATATTCATCCGAGACTGAGGGGAAGGAGGGCGGGATGTGAGAATACGCGGAGCTCTCTCGAAGAACAGAGTTACTGGTAAGTAACCTCTATTTCTTCTTCGAGGATCTCCGCGATTCTCACTCTTGGGAGAGTGATAAGCAGTTTCAAACACCTACCTCAAGGAGGAGGGAATCGAGGATGATCATTGATGAATGAGTCTAGCACTGCCCTTCCCACCTGGGAATCTGTTCTGGCTGCAAGATCCAGAGAGTAGTGCTTCGTAAATGTATGGACGGAAGCCCATGTGGCAGCTTTACAGATGTCGGATATATTTATCCCTTGAAAATTTGCCAACGATGTGGCCGTAGCTCGAGTCGAGTGTGCTTTCAGTTCTGCAGGTGGGACCTTGCCCGCCAGTCCATAGCACTTTTGTATGCATAGCACAATCCACTTAGACATTCTCTGTGAAGAGATCTTGACTCCAATCTTTTGACCTCCGTAGGAAATGAACAGAGAGTCACATGCTCTAACAGTTTTAGTTCTGTCAATGTAGAATGCTAGTGCTCTCTTGACATCTAGGGTGTGTAACGTTTGCTCCATAACTGAAGCATGAGGTTTAGGGAAAAACACTGGTAGCGATATTGTTTGGTTCAGGTGAAAACTGGATGCTACCTTGGGAATAAAAGAGGGGTCCACCCTTAAGTCAACTTTGTCTCTATGGAACAACGTATAAGGAGGAGAAGCTCTAAGAGCTGTGAGTTCACTCACCCTCCTTGCTGAAGTAATAGCTACTAAAAATGCAGTTTTAATCGACAAGTCCTCCATGTTGCACGAAGCTAAAGGTTCAAAGGGAGGGCCCATCAATTTTGATAATACAAGGTTTAAATCCCACTGAGGGGCCAGGCGTGACCTCTGAGGAAAAGTGTTCATCAGGCCCTTCCAAAAAGACTTCATTAGGCCATGGGAAAATAACGTTTCATTACCCTCTGGTTGTAAACGTGATGATAAAGCCGCCAAGTGGACTTTTATGGATACTAGAGATAGATGTGACTTCTGTAGCTTCAGAAGATAAAGGAAAACATGGTTCATATTTAAAGCGTGTAAAGAGATAAGTTGTCCTTCACACCACTTACAGAAACGTTTCCACTTTAACTCGTAACATTTGCGAGTCGAAGGTCTCCGAGAATTTAGTAATATTTCCGAAACCTCCGGGGGTGCGTTCCTCATTGGGGTAGGATCAACCAAGCGGAGAGGTGGAGCATCTGTAAATCGTGATGCAGTATTTTCCCTTGATCTCGAGAGAGGAGGTCGCATGTCACTGGAAGATTTCTGACTTGCGATGCCATTCCCTGTAAGGTTTGGAACCAGACTTGGCGGGGCCAGAAGGGAGCGATCACAATGATGTGAGCCCTGTCTGTCTTGATCTTGCACAGTACTCTGTGAATAAGGGGAAACGGTGGAAATGCATAGAGGAATGTCCCGTGCCAAGAGATGGCAAAGGCGTCCGATATCGATCCTGGTACTACTCCTGCTCGACTGCAGAATTCGGGAAGCTTGGCGTTCTCTTGTGAGGCAAACAGGTCTATCGTCGGAGTCCCCCACTCCTGAAAAATATTTGCCAAAACATCCTCCTTTAGAGACCATTCGTGCTGGTCCGTTGCCTTGCGACTGAGACAGTCCGCTTCTGAGTTGTATTGGCCTGCCAAGTGAATGGCGTGTGCATGTATGCCGTGTTGTATGCACCAGTGCCAAATGGCCTCTGCTTCCTTGGAAAGACGAGTGGATCGCGCTCCTCCCTGTTTGTTTATATACCACATGGCTGTGGTATTGTCCGTCACGATCTGTATGTTCTTTCCCCTGATGTGGGGTAGTAGGGCTTTTAGAGCCCATCGTATGGCCCGCAATTCCAGCATGTTGATGTGTAGATATGTCTCCTCCTGAGACCAGAGCCCGTGAACTTGGGTATTCTCCATGTGTGCACCCCATCCTGTTAGGGATGCATCTGTTGTGATAGTTGTCTGAATGCTGGGGGGATCGAAAGGTACCCCTTTTAGAACCTGTTCTGCATTTGTCCACCATTGTAAATTTCTTAGAAGTCCCTTCGTTATGGACAGCTTCATGTTGAGGGGGTGGATGGTAGGGGTGTAATTGAGGGCGAGCCATTGTTGCAGTGGTCTCATGTGTAGGCGTGCATGTGGTGTTACCATTGTGGTAGATGCCATTAACCCCTGAAGGTGAAGAAAAAAATCGAACCGACTTGGTAGGATGGGTTCGCAGGGTGTTCAGTGCCTGCCGTATGGCGAGAAGTCTCTCTGTGGGGAGGTACGCTCTTGCCTGTCTGGTGTCCAGAATCGCCCCTATGAAGGGTAGGTATTGAGACGGTTGTAGATGTGACTTTGTCAGGTTGATGACAAAGCCTAGGTCCTTGAGTAGTGACATTGTCAACTCTAAATGTTGCAGGAGTTCTTGTTGCGATGCTGCTGCGATCAGCCAATCGTCTAGGTATGGAAAGATTCTGACCTTTTGTCGTCTGAGATATGCCGCTACCACCGCTACACATTTGGTGAAAACGCGCGGTGCCGTGGAAAGTCCAAATGGAAGGACCCGGTACTGGAATAGAAGGTCTCCTGCAATGAATCGTAAGAATTTTCGGTGAGAAGGTCGTATCGAGATGTGGAAATAGGCATCCTTTAGATCAAGGGAGGCTAGCCAGTCGCCTTGTTGTAGTCCCATAAAAATGATGGGTAGGGAGGTCATACGAAACTTAAATTTTCTAACAAATTTATTGAGGTGTCTCAGGTCCAGAATAGGGCGAGAGCCTTTATCCTTCTTTGGGACTACAAAGAATCTAGAGTAGAACCCAATGTTAAATTCGTTTCTGGAGACCTGCTCAATAGCTCCCTTGTGTAAGAGTTTTTGAATTTCAACTAGTATTTGAGTGGAGAGGGGGGGAGCCCCTGGGGGGGCAGGATGAGAGGGGAGGAGGGGTGTGGAATTGTATGGCATACCCCAGTTCTACTATCTCTCTGACCCAGCGATCAGTAGAGATGGTTTCCCATACAGGTAAGTAAGGCAACAGGCGGTCCTGGAATGAGGGGTCATCCTCGTGATCTCCCTTGATCCACGTTTTGTTAAAAACGAGATTTCGTCTGCTGTCCAGATGAAGAATTAGAGGATGGTTTGCCTCTGCCCCTTTGCCTATTAAACGTTTTACGTTGTTGTGTGCCCTGTGTTTGGTGATATGGCAAGGGAGTCTGCTGCTGGAATCTCTTTCCAGCCTGGTAATTGTAGTGCTGGTATGGAGTCCTTCTAGAAGAAAAGGGATAGCCCTGTGTAGTGAAGGGCTTTTTTCGTATGGCCCTAATGACCCCTGTGGATCTTGCCGTTTGATTCATTTCTTTTATCTTTTTTAGGGTGTCGTCGGTAGTGGCAGAAAACAGACCCTCACAATCGAACGGCAGATCCTCTATTCTAGTTTTGTTTTCTTGGGTCAGAGCTGTGGATCGAAGCCAAGCATGTCTACGGAGGGCTATGGCAGATGCCATCCCTCTGGCATTGGCATCCGCCACATGCATGTTAGCCGTTAATTGGAATTGGGCCATCTGCATGCCTTCCATTTGCAATGCTGCCAACTGGTTCGGGTCTGATGTAGTGTCCACCTTAGACCATAGCCAATGCTGATAACCGCACATGGCTGATGCGTAGTTCGCAATTCTGAAGGACAAAGAGTCCGAGGAGAACACTTTTCTTCCAAGGACATCCAGCCTTCTTCCCTCCCTGTCTGCTGGGGATGTTTGTACTCCTCCTGCCCTTGATCTTACAGAGGCAGCAGCGATCA
This sequence comes from Sphenodon punctatus, assembly GCA_003113815.1. Lineage (NCBI taxonomy): Eukaryota > Metazoa > Chordata > Lepidosauria > Sphenodontia > Sphenodontidae > Sphenodon > Sphenodon punctatus. The sequence goes on along the minus strand of QEPC01002403.1, from coordinate 5,329,186 downwards.
CTAATGAGTTGGGAAGGGGGTGATTATGGAATATTTGCACCCCTTCCTTGGGTACCGCATATAGGGAATCTGCCAACTTGTTAGTAGGAAACACCGAGGCCAGTTTTCCCCATAAGGCAGTGGCTGGTTCCAGTAGTTGGTCTAACAGTGGTAGCATTACATGCCCAGACTCCCCCGTCCCTAGAATACCAAATATGGGCCCTGTCTGAGATTTCCTAACAACCCTCATGGGGAGTTTAGGGAGGACGGATGCCATCCTCCTCAGCATTGCTTGAAAAGCCTTAGAGTCCTCTGTAACTAATGAAATATTAGTGTCCGATATGGTGTCTGGGGGTGGTGGGGAGATGGTCTCATCTTCTTCGAGGGATGGAGATGATGATGAAGACAACTGCGATGCTGATCTCCCTGAGGAAGCCGTTCTGACTGCAGCCGGTACCGACGGTACCGGTTCCTCTCTATGGGTCCCCAATAGAGAGGTCAAGAGCTGCAAAGCCCCGGATGGAGCTAACCTTTGTTTCTGTGTGGCCATTACTTCAGGTCCGGAACCGCATGTCTCGGTGCCGATGGTGCCGAGGTCCAGGTGCGCATGCAACGAGTCCGTCTCTGACGGTGGGGTGTGTGAAACCGTTGCCGTTGGTGCTGCCCTCGGCGGAGCCGGTGGAACATAGGTGTGCTACCATGTGGGTCGTATTGCATAATCGAATCCCTGTCTGTACGGAGATGGACTGCGTGATCGGTACCGATATTCGTGGCCGTAGCCATAGTCCCGGTGCCCATCCCTTGGTGAGCAACATGAGCATGGTGAGTGAGATCTGCACTGTAAATGGTACCGGAGGGGTGTATGTTCATTCCGATACCTCGGTGATCGGGACCGTGAGTGGTAGTGGGCGATCGAGAACGGGACTCTCTCCGCTCCACTGGTAAGGTGAGCAGTAGGGGTGGTACCGACCGTGACAGTGGAGTCGGCGGTGCGGTCACCCTCGTCAGTTCTGACGCTGGTTGGAGCGCTTGCAGGGGTTGTGTAACAGCCGTTGGTCCTAACGGTGATCCCTGGAGGGTTGCGTCTGTCCCAGGGCATTCCGTTGTCTCCCGTGAAGAGCTCTTCTTTTTCTTTTTCTCTCCACTCTTGGTCCCATGCTCCAATGAGTGTGTGGATCTGTGTGTGTGGGGTGCGTCGGTATCACTGTCCGCCGGGCGCCTAGGGCTGGGCGCGTGCGTAGCGGTGCTCCCTTCCACGGAGCGGTTGGCACCGGTAGCCTGAATGCACGTGGAACTGTGCAAACCCTCGGTACCGAGTTCGACGGTGCGGACAGTACCGGTGGTGTGGGGACTAGCCCTCGGTTTAGGTGGTACCACTGGAGCCGGAACCGTCGGAGCCGAAATTTCCATCGGCCTAGAGTGCTGGGCAGGGAGCCTCAGAGGTCCCTCTTCTCCGCCCTTTAATGCCCTTTTAGTAAGAATGTCTTGCAGCCGGAGCGCTCTGGCTCGTTTAGCTCTGTTTAAGAGTACCAAGCAGGCTCCACAGGTCCAGGTATTGTGGCCCTCTCCCAGGCAGGCTAGGCAACGGTCGTGCTGGTCGCTCACTGAGAGGGTGGTCGGACAGGAGCTACACCGTTTAAAGTCCGGCTGCTTGGGCATTCCGTTTGCCCCGAAGGGCGTAAAGGCCCGGGGAGCATCCCCACGGGCTAGGGCAGCACTCCTACTCACAAAGTCTTCTTTACTTTCTTTCTCCTTTCTTGCTGACAAACACTGAAAAGCGCTGAGAAGTCTTCCAACGCCACGCGGTTGGAAGGAACTGAGGCGGTGAGGGCTCCTCCCCCCTATTTATTCTACCATCACTTGTGATGCGGGCCTGCGTTTTTCTCGGGATGGGGAGGGGATGGAGGGGGCGGAGCCTTCACCATGTTCTAGTCGTTTCCAGGCGTAATCTGCCTGAATACTGCTGACGAGAGGTTTTCCGGTGCCTGCAAAGCAGGAAGTGAATCCCAAGAGTGAGAATCGCGGAGATCCTCGAAGAAGAAAAATGCTATCTCCGGGAAGACCTAACAGTAACTTGATAGGCCATGAAATAAATACCTTTTTTTTTTTTTTAAAGCATACAGTACTACTCTTCAGTGAGAACAGTTCTAGCCCCACATGCCACCATCACAAGGAAGGAGAAATGGTATTAAAAATTATGGACACAACTTTCTAAGGTGTACAAATTGCTTTTCATGGTTTGTTGTGCTACAAAGGCAATAAGGCACATACAAGTCTTCAACTTCGCATTTCTACTACAAAGTGTGAGATATAAACCGAGTGCCTGGGTGGAGGGGGAGGAGACAGTCATTTTTAACTCTGACACTTAAAACAGTGACACATACTGAAATAATTTTCTAAACCATCATCACAGGATTCACTCCACACACAATGCTCCTCTATGACTGCCTTCCCCGTATCTGTGCAGCTGCTTAGAGAGACTAACTTGGCCTGCAGTACTTGAGACCAATGGGTTGTCGAAACTGTCATTTCTGTGGGTTTTGTAAGGTCAGCTGCTCTGTGCAAAAAAGCTCTCAGAAAGAAATGACAGGAAATAGGTTACAAACTCACTGAAAGGAGGTAGACAGTGGACACCCCACCCACTCACACAATTTACGATTGACAGGATAAACACAACCTTTTGGCACTTTCTGGATAACTTTTCTACTACCAGCAACCCCTTTAAGTGTTGTATTCATGACACAAAGATCTTTTTGAATTTCCATTTTATAGACAAGACTTCTCCATGTGCACAAAGGGACCTAGTAATTGCCAGTGAGGAGCAGGCCACTGATTCCTGTAATTTGACATTTTGCATTCACCAGTGGCTCCAGGAAAGGGCTTATCCATTCCATAGGGGGTACTAAGTAGGGATATTCTGAGCTTCCATTCTCACCTAAAACCAGGAAATTCCAGTCCCTGACACATAAGTCACATCAACCTCTGGCAGAAGAGAATAAGCAGGAGCCACACTGCAATACACACATACCAGCCCTGGGTGGGGACAGAGAGGCACAAGGCACATATGCTGCTGCAGTCACCTCTGGTAGGGTGAGCCACAGCTAGAGATTGCTGCACATCATGCAGCATCCTCATCAATGAAAACTGGCACATACTCCTTGTGAGTTGTAGCTTCAGCAAAGTGGGCTGTTTCCAAGTCCCTGACACAAACTGTAGTGCACGTCAGCAAGAGACCTCAGTAAAGAAGAGGGGACTAGAGCTGAAACAGCTATTTTCAGCAAATGTTTTTGTTGAAAACTGACAATTGACCACCATCCCCTGTGATGTGGAAACTTATCAGGTTTTTGCTGCATTCATTTGTTCCCAGTTGGGAATGCCCTTTGGTAGGTAATTTCTGGTACTTTTGGTATATGCTGGTGCCTTGGCAGAAGAGGGTAGGCAGGCACCGTACAGACAGACCAGACACAGCAGCACAGCCTCCTTCTCTGCTCCCCGCTCTGGACTGAATAGGACTCGGAGGTGAAAAGGGCACGGGGCCAGGAAAATACCACCACCAAAACATGGAAAGTACCAGAAAGGCCACAGAGTACCAGAAAGTGATGGAAATTGACAGAAAGTGCAAAAAACGTACAGAGGTTGCAAAAAATGGCAGAAAAGTGCAACCTGCAATCCTGAAAGCGACAGAATTGTAAAACATGTCACAGTCTTGAAAACTCTAAGGAACATGCAGCAACGTCCCCCAAATGACGGGTCCAGTGTTTGGGAACCTCTATTTTAAGCAGCTAGCCGCTGGCATCTATTTTTGAAGCATGAGAGTTGATCAGCCCTTGTACTTCTCTATTGTAGCTAGTGTAATTACATTACATAGTGTAATTACATAGATGTAATATCCACAGGGATGGAAAACCCCACTTACCTCTTCCCTTCTGGTGACTGAGCAGCGAGTGAATTTCTCAAGCCCTGACTTCCCTCACTGCAAGCCTCAGCCTGGTAAGCAGTTATATGGCTAATGAATCCTTTCTATATTTTTACAGTTGAAATTATCCATATCAACATATAACCCTATATTTCTTATCTCAGGGATATGGCTGCAGCACAAAGCCCATTTCAAATCCACTTGTCAGAACTGCTCTATCAGAGGAAAGAAAGCAAAATAACTCTCTCTCTGCCTGTAGAGCTCCATGAAAGAGTAAGCTGGGTAAGATAAATACCAGACCCAAGCATCGATCACTACAAAATTAATTTTGCCCATCAGGAGATAGGGAATAAAAATGTGTCTGTGGCCTGGCCAACACTTAGCCACCCTGAGCCTTCAAGGAAGGGTAGGAAAGAAATCTCAAATAAATAAATTAAAAATGTACTTTACATAGGCTAACAATATACCAGGGGTGGTCAAACTGTGGCTCAGGAGCCATATGAAGTTCTTGTCTAGGTCAAGCGCAGCTCTCAGCCATGACTGGTAATAGGCTGCATGCTGCCTTAACAGCAGAATCCTGTGTCTTATTTCATTGCACCCGAGTCTCAGCAGCTGAACTGCAGCTGTCCTCAGAATCTCAGCAGCCAGGACCACTGAGTACCAGCTCCGCCAGCCAACTATGAAGCAGGAGATGATTGTACACGCATGCATGGATGTGTGTCTTGTGGCTCTTAGCTATATGAAGATTTCGGTGCGCTGAGCCTCTTGGGGTTGGGAACTGTGCCCATCCCTGCAACATACACTACTACTGTCCCACATCAAAACCTAAAACCTCCCACATTACTCCCACTCCTATGACACTCAGTCGGGGGAGCTTCCTTCCCTCCACTGCCTACTCTCCCAACCACCCAGGGCTATGGCTGACCCCATATCCGTCCCTCCCAACCATTCCTGCACAACCCCATCCTATACACGGTCAGTCATGGGGAAGTCTCCTTCCCCCAGCCCCTCCTAAACACCATTCCAGACATGTACCGCTCCTCTCTCAGAGGAATATAGCTGTCCCGAAATCCTACCATCCCATTTGCCCCAGAATACAAAGTTAGAAGCCCAAAGACTCAAAATCCCCTTCCCTCCCATTGCAATCCACCACAAATTCCATCACATAAAACACCAAAAACAAAGAAACAGAATACTTTCTGATGTGCCGACACCTGTTGCCACCATGGACTGTTCTGGGCTGTGACAGCAGTTGTCACTCTGGCCGGGACTTGGCCTGGCCACCGAAGAAACGTACTGGTGGCCGGGTTCGGAGTGTGGTGATGCACAAGTGTGTCTGCCTGCCCCCACCCTGCGTGGATCTGCCCCCACCCCAGCTGACAGGCAGCCATGGCAGCCAGTGATGGCTGCCATGGTGCCCATCTCCCCTGCCACTCTGGACCACGGTAAGTACAGTGAGCTATTTTATTTATTTATTGTATTTATTTATTTTCCACCCACCCCCTCCTGCTACAGCACCTTGGGGCGGCTCACAACATATTAAAACATATAAAAAGATATCAATGTAATATAAGCATAGATATAAAAAAACCCAGATACAAACAACAATAAAAGCCAACAGTAAAACATACCCCAGGCGGAGCTAAAAAAAACACAACCTCCCAACTCCCCATCCATCACCCATCTCCCTCGCCAAAAGCAAGGACATAATAGCCCACTTTACTTCAGGGATGGCAGCTTGCTCCTGACCAAGGTGGAGCTTAGCCCAGGGCTGTGACATGGGGATTTCCTCGAGTCACAGCCCAGGCTAGTCAGCCCCTCACCAGTCGGGAGCCAGACTGTGCTAACATCTGGTGGGTGCATTTAGGCGTGACAGAGGCACCCAGGTTAAACTGTGCTAAAGCAAATTAAACTGTGCCACCATCACATCTGAAAACACCCATAATGTCCTGCTGCCAGGGTTGGTGGCAGTTGATGTAGACTGTGAGGAGGGGAGGGGTAAGGGCAGCCCAGGCAACTCAGCCTGCCAATTCCCCAATCAGCCTACAGTCCCAGGTGGGACTTCCTCTCCTCTGCATGACTGGCAACATGTCACTACCCTGGAGGGATGAGTAGCAGCATGAAACCCTTGGATTTCATACTTGCATGATTGAATTTAGCCTCCTCTGTTTACGTATTAGCTCTCTCCAGTATGACTAGAGGAGGCAGCTGAATACCATGGTTGGACTTTCTCATGGACTATGCACTGTGTACTCAGAATATTAAGCAAATCAGCTTAGAACAATGGGTCTCAAACTTCTTGGACCAATGGACCTTCAGACTCTCTGATGGACTCCCAACGTGTACCTGCTGGAAAGGCCTACAGCCTGGCACATGCTTACTGCAGCTGAACAAAGCAAGTTGGCATCATGGCCACTGGGGGAACGTGGATGCGAGGACTAAAGTTCCTTTGCTGTCACAGCACCAGTTTCAGGGGCCAGCTGCAGGTCACTTGCTATGACATCACAGATCACCAGTGACCAGTGTTTGAAAAACCAGACACATAACTTGTAGAATACATTATTTAACACTGTAAATTAGGAGTGAGGAACCTCTGGCCCAGGGGCCAAATCCAGTCTGTGGGTGTTTTTTATTCAACTTCTTTCCAATTTTTAGATCTGGCCCATGGATCCAGTCCCTACCCTCAAGCACTGAAGGAGTAAGCTCGGGGGAAGGGACTGGAAGTGGAGATGAAGGCATGCCTTCAAGGACTGAGGATGTATCCATGGCACAGATTCATAATTTGGGCCCTCCACCCTTTCTTCTCCCATCCTGAGTAAATCCCTTAAGCAACCACTGCCCCCATCTCCTATCTTCTGGCCCATGAAGCTTGTACTCATTTTGAGTTTTCTAAATTAACTAATTTCCCCCAGTCTGAAGGAGGGAAAGGGTCCTCCCCCCTGCACCACAACCATTGTCAAGCATACGTATTTACTGCAGTATCCCATACTTTTTATCTTCTCTTTTATTCTGTTGGAAAAATAGCTGCCCAGAACCTTTATGCGATTCCTACTACATGTGGGAATTCTGCATTCAAGGAGACAGTTGTTTATGTGTTACCACCAAAATAGCTGTGTCATTACCGCATCTCTCAGAGTTGTGGCTACGGAGGGGATGGATGTGTGCACAGTAGCATGGGCGGTATGAGGGGCGGTGTACGTTTTTTGTTTTCATTTCATTCCATTTTTTTTTTGTACCCCGCACTCTCTCGCCACAGGCGACTCAAGGCGGCTCACAAAAAAATGGAAAACAAAACACAATAAGCATATACAGCTGGGTTTCAATCCCACGCAGGGGACCCAGTAAGCAAAAGAAAACACCCCACCCTAATACAATATCCCAACACAGTGCAATACAATAACTCAATACAGCTGGGTTTAACCCGACTTGGGGCCAGTAACAACAACCCCTTATCTTTACAGTCCATCCCTTCAATCACAACAATAATTCCTCCCCGTCCCCACCGGTATCAGTCCTACATACAACCTCCTGCTCTCACCAGGGGTCACCCTCAAACAAACTCACACTGTCCCCTGCTGCCACCAGGGGACACCCCCCCACCTCACCCCTCTCTCACAGGGGAAGATAGAGGTCCTTAACACCATATACCGGCAGGAACACATCTCTACAAACCCACTTTACCCTTACCATCCCCTAACCCAGTCGCTTTCCAAAACTAACCAACCAGCCCCCCCTTACCATATTACCCACTAATTAATCCATCACCCCTTCATCTCTTACTCACATATCTCGGTGAATCAGTCCTCCTTGCCACCAAAATATAGAACTATAAATTATATAACCATAAATTACTTGAATAAGAACAAATAGTTCATGAATATGTTGACAGATTACCAAAAGTGTTATCCATCTTGCTATATAGCCTTTTAGATCTCAAAACTATAAAGCAAACCCATATCCCATACAGAACATCAGGGGAGTACACCCTCCAATATGCAAATCATTCCCTTCATGAAGGCACATCTCCCACGCAGGTGATTTCATTTCTAAAAGTCCTTCCTCAGGACTCAAGGGAGGTGTCTCCACACCAGGTAATTGCACTTGACCATCAGGAAAAGGGCGCACAATGATCCCCCCTGCATCCCCACTCACTGAGCAATCGCTGTTTTGGTCAATTGCTCTGTAAGTGGGCAATGGGTTGAGATGGGTGGGCATGCGTGTTTTGCGGGAGCATGCACGCATGCCTACCCACCCGCCGCGGCACTCACACGGGTGGCACCCACTCATGCCCATGCAGCAGACCTGCGTGGGCATGAGTCTTGTGTAAAAAGGGCCAGAAAGTCTGTTGCTGTCCTTGTATGAGGTAACAAATCCACAAAACAGACCCGAGTCAAGCATTAGGAAGGTAGGGTTAAAAAAAAAAGCCAAAAAAAAGCAAGATTTCTATATCTTAGTGTCTTCTAGGAATGGGCATTTGGATTTGAATTAAATCCATAACTGGTCGTAATGGGCAGCTATGGATTAATCGGTACCAAACCACAATGGCCCCGCTGTGGTTCAGTTTAAAAAATGTGCATGCACAAAATGCCACCGGACCGTTCTGCTCATGTGCAATCTTTTCCAAAATGGTAGCAGCAGCATCACCACCATTTTGGAAAGGGCAACTGGTATACAGTGGCTGTTTGCGCATGCTCAGACTGGCTGCCCTTTTCCAAAATGGCAGTGACACAACGCTAACTCCACTTTAACACCATTTTAACATTTCTTACGCATGCTGCAGGGCTGCACAGGGCACCAATACAGCCCTGCAACATGCATAAGAAATGTTAAAGCAGTGTTAAAGTGGAGTTAGCGTTATGTCTGTTTTCACCCACTGTCGTTGCCATTTTGGAAAAGGCTGCATATGCGCAGAATGGGCCAGTGGTCATATTGTGCATGTATAATGGGTTTTTATTTTTAATTTTTTTTTACTATTTTTTTTATTTTTTAATGGGTTTAAATACAAAATTCAGAATTAAAGATCTGAACTGTAATACAGATCCAGATTCGCAATTCCCCGGAACTCCTATTCTGGCACCTTCTGTTGGACCAAACTGCAGTTTTTCTGTGCCCTTGTAACCAAAATATACCATCTCTTGCAATTAGCTCTGAAAGTCTGGCGCTGTTTTGGCTGTATTAGTGCAAGGATACCTGAAATTAATTCCTGAGTTGGAATATTGATCTGTAGATGTTGAGACAGAGATCCCTCTCATAGCATTTCAATTAGCTAGCTACTATGTCTTGCCTCCTCTGCAAAACTAGAAATAGAAATGCATGCATCCAGCTTCAAGTAGTAATCACTCCTTGGGATTCAGAATACAACATCATGAGCAAATAGCATACTCCTGCTTTCTGTGGAGGCAAGAGTAACCTTCTCTAACCTCAAGAATAAGCAGACATGTTATATTTACACCTTGCATATGGCATAGGCATTAAGACACTATTCTGGAGGCAATTTATTTTATTTCATAACATTTTATGCCGCACCCTCCTCAGTAGCAGCTCAGGGCGGCTCACAACATTTTAAAAATCACAATAAAAATCAACAGTTAAAATTACTAGATATTTAAAAACATAAAATTTACTAAAAAGTGGACCAGAACCCCTCTCCACCCCCACCTGTCTCCCTCCCCAAAGGCCTAGCGGAACAGCCACGTCTTACACTGTCTTCGAAAAGAGGGGAGGTCCGGGGCTAAGCGGGCCCCCATCGGGAGGGAATTCCACAGCCTAGGTGTGGCCACTAAGAATGCCCTCCCCATCGTTGCCACCTGGGTAATCTGCGGTACTTCAAGTTGGGCATCCCTGGCCGACCGCAAGGGCCGCTGCATGGCCCGGGCGTGAGGCAGTCCCACAGGTAAGCGGGGCCCAGGCTGTTTAGGGCTTTATAGGTCATTACCAACACCATGAATAGGGCTCAGAAGACAATAGGCAGTCAGTGCAGAGAATGGAGTACTGGTGTAATGTGCTCATGATGACCCATCCCTGTCAGGAGATGGGCCGCCGCATTCTGCACCAGCTGCAGCCTCCGGACCGTCACCAAGGGTAGCCCCACATAGAGTGCGTTTGTCATGGGGAAAAGGGGGCAAAACACTTATTTGGGGTAATGGGACACAGAATTTGGGGTACTGAGGAAAAAATTAGCTATTAAGAAGGACAGCTAAAGGCAACGATTAGAAGATTGTGAGCCTTTCCACCCTGCTGAACTGGTTTGGCAGGGTGGGAGACAGAAAAACCATTATCAGGAAGAACTAACATTCTGTTGCCAAGGTAATGCCCGGATGAGATCTACAACGAGCTCAGAATAACAAAAGGAGCAGGCGGGGGGAAGTGACCCAATCTGCAAAGGAGTGAAGACACAGGATCCAGACACTCTTTTCCATCTTGACCAGCAAAGAGTAAGCAGTTTGTAGGAGAGCCTGCACAACCATGAACTAAAGGCTTTCCAATTCACTAAAAGAACTGAGCCAGGCCTCACTACCAAGGCTGCAAGAGACTCTGATGGACCTGTACTGCGCCTTAGGGTAAGAGCACAGTTAGGGAACTTCAGTGGATTTTAGAATGCGTTTGCTTTATATTTGATTTATTGACTTGCACCATCTGATCAACAGCCTTATACTTGTATGTACTAAATATATGTTTTATAACCAAGCCTTGTGTGTTTATTCGGCCTTGAGGGGTTCACTAAGGGGGTATCCTATCTAGGTGAGAGCCTAGACGGACCTTTTTTTATATAAGACAACTCCACCGTGAAGTCTTCCAACCTATGGGTGGCCAGAGAAGGTTCTCTGAGTTACGACTGGGCGGGGAGAATAAGGGGAGGCATTTCTGGGGGTGCGGACCTCCGAAAGCTCCCCATGCGGGCACAGGCAACTGGGCTGCGGCTGGCCTAGTGGGCATTCGGGGACAGCCTAGAGAAAGAGGGGGACCCCAATCCCGGTGACAGCGTTACAGTAGTCCAGTCTAGAGGTAATGAAGGTACGGATGATGCTGGCTATGTCAGAGGGTATTTTCAGACGTGACGAGATCACGCTCAACCACGGTGGATTCCCACCGGGCGAGAAAGGTCTCGTCACGTCTGAAGGAGATGTTCCCCCCCATCAATCGCGGCAGGGAATCACATTCACCACGCGATCGGCGGAACCGGCGGGGCCAGCCCCGATCGCGTGGTGAATGTGATTCCCTGCTGCAATGAAGGGGCCCGTCCCGTCTGGACAGCTACCACGGCCCGGAATCCACGGTGGGATTCCGGGCTGTGGTCAATTCGGGCAGGTGCTGCGGCCACATTGGCCGCGGTGCCCGCCCGTCTCCCCAGAGGGCAGGCGGCGAGGGAACGTGGGGGTCTGTTGGACGTGCCGGTGTGATTCCGGCCGGGAATCCCCGTGGTGATTCCGTGCCGGGGTGACTAGCGCCCCGTCACGTCTGAAATCACCCAGAGTCCGAGACATATGGTCGTAGTTGTCGCACCAGATGCAACTAGCAAAAAATGCTCCTCGCCACAGCCACCACCTGGGAATCTAGGTGGAGCTGTGAATCAAGGAGCATCCCCAGACTATGAACCTGAGTAGCTATAGGGGGGCAAACACCATCAGTGACAGGGGCCACACACCCCTCAGCCCTACCCACCAGCATCACCTCCGTCTTGTTGGGATTCAGCTTCAGACTGCTCACCCTCATCCAGTCCCCCACAGCCGCCAAACACGGGGTAAGCACTGAGACTGCTAGGTCTGGGTCTGCAGAAAAAGAGAGGTAAAGTTGTGTATCATCGGCGTACTGATGACATCGTACGCTGAACCCTCTCACGACCTCGCCCAAAGGCTGCATATAGACGTTGAACAGGAGGGGGGACAGAATAGAACCCTGCGGGACTCCACACATGAGGTCCCGGGGAGATGATGAACACTTCCCAAGAACCACTCGCTGAGTTCTCCCGGCCAGGAATGAGCAGAACCATTCAAAAACAATTCCTCCCACACCAGCCCGGTTCCGCAGATGAGCCACCAACATCTCGTGGTCAACGGTATCAAACGCTGCCGACAGATCCAATAAAATCAAAAGAGATGATCTGCCCTGATCTAATTCACTGCACAGTTACATCTTCACACAAATTTAGGATATTGTTAAAACTGGTATTGTGGTTTTAAATGTAGCTTTCTGTGGCAGGCAGGCAATTTCAGATAATAATGCAAAAAACGTTTAAAGTCTTGAGTAAGTAAGTAAGTTTATTTCGGCTAGCTTTCGTCATAGCCCCAGACAAAACTACATGATACAAAAAACAAACTATAAGCATACAAAATACAATATAAAATTGGAAACTTGGTACGTCATCTTTTCGTCACCTAGCACCTGTAAATAATACATAGAATTAAAATAAGGTTGCCTTGCTCTTTTGCAGGGATTACTGCGGCAGAGCTTGGTCCCTGATAGTTTAAAATAAGACAAACTTGGCCTGATCCCTAGCATAGTGCTGGTTGACTAAATAATTACTTTCACTTAACACTAAATTTCACCCCAACCAGCAACTCAGACCATACAGCCCTCAGGTAACAACAACTAAACTATATATATATTCCTAGACATAGTTATGACCGATATCAGCTTGCCCATAGATCAATTACAGATAGCCTAATTTCAACTCAAATACACAGATTTCCAGACCATGAACAAATTAAGCAAGGATAATTAGCAGCCAGCGAACCAGTTATATTCCTTCCCCCCGCCCCCCAAAAAAGATGGAATTGTTTCATTCATCAAATTAGGGAGAAGAACTTACTGGGGACCTTTAAGGCCTGCTTGTATAACTTTCCTCCTTTTTTCAACCAAGCCAACAAATGTAGCAACTGCAACCAGATCATCAGCTGTTGTCAGAGTGGCTAAAAAAGGGATCGATCTTTCTCTCTTTATCCTTCTTGATTTTTCCCATAACGGAGTTAGCCATACCTCCCTCAAGTTATGGTAATATGGGCAATATAGCATTTGATGCTCTGTAGTTTCAATCTCCTGCTTAGAGCAAGTACAATAATGTAGGTTGTACCGAGTTTTTAAAAATCTACCATCCAACACAGCGGATCGAATCAACTGAAATCGCAGCTTAGTATAATTTCTCCTTAAAACCCTATTGGTCAGAATATCCAGATAGGGTTCCATAATGAAGAGTGTCTTAATTGCCCCCAAATTAGGTGCAGTTTTCCACTGCTTAACCAGGGAAATATCTTCTTGTTTGGCGATATTGCTAGATCTAAGATTGATTTCTCTTTGTATACAAGCCACAGATTTCCCCTGGAAGCAGGCAAAAGAAAATCCCAGTCCCTGCAATAGGGCAGCCAAATAGTTCACCCAGGGATAAGTACGAGCCCCAGTATGCAGGAGCTCCTCCACTAAACACTGAACTGGGAGCGAGTCCTGTTGCTCAGTCATTAGTCTCAGCCAATACCTAATTAAAGTCATCCAGGCATAATGTGCAATAGACAGTATGCCAGTTTCTGACCAGAGCACTGCCCCTGGCACTGCTCTGGGCAGAAACTGCCCCTATTACTGACTCTGAGCAATCTGAAAAGGGCACAATTCTGGACCCTTTCCAAGATAATAATATCCGGGGAGTGAATAAGCTGCAATCCATATGCCAACATAGGATGGATTTTAAGGCAGTAGGTTTGCAGAAAAGTTTATACAACAATACCTCTTGAGATATTGGCAGCCTTCAGGAGACCACCTGCAGTTCTACGTGCCAAAGCAGCCCTATTTTTAACATGGGATGCCCAAGTCCCTCTGGAAGTAAAGACAACTCCCAAGTATGTAACTGTGGTTACAAGTTTGAAACTAAGGTTGTTGATGACCCATTTGGGGGTTGAAACTCTGCCACCCACAACCATAATACTAGACATTTTGTTATTGATTTCAAGACCATTTAGCTGGCAATACTGGATTAATCCCTTAACTGATTCTTTTATACCTTTTTCTGTTTGAGAAAACAGGACCAGGTTGTCAGCATACTGCAAGGTGTACAGTGGATAGGATTGGATTTTAGGTGGATAAAAAATTGGCTTTTTTATAACTTCTACCAAATCTGCTACAAACAAATTAAAGAGCAAGGGAGCAAGAACGCACCCTTGACACACCCCTCTTTCTATAGGGATTGGAGCGTTTGGTACGCTTCCAGGGCCATCTTTAATCCTGGCTAAGTTATTTCCATGCAGTTGAGTTAAGATAGAACAGAGTTTATCGTTAATGTCCATGCTGTTTAATTTAGCCCAGAGTCTGTCCCAAGGGACAAGATCGAACGCTTTAGTAAAGTCGATGAAAGCAAGATAGAGCTTCCCTTTCCTAATCTTAACATATTTGGAAATTAAGTGCATTACTATATAACAGCAATCGGTAGTAGAACTTTTACTTCTGAATCCAAATTACTCGTTAGGGATTAAGTATTTTTCCTCCACCCAATTTTGTAGATGTTTCAAAATTTTGGCCGCATACAGCTTAGCGATCACTGAAAGAAGACTTATTGGACGATAACTTGCCGGGTCCGACCGGTCCCCTTTTTTATAAACTGGGACAATCCAGCTAGATCTCCAGGATGCAGGGATCCTGCATCCTTCTGTGACCTTGGAGAATAGTTTGGACAGCACTGAGGCCCACCACTTAGGAGTGACTCTCAAGGCCTCAGCACTAATAGAGTCCGGTCCTGGAGACTTATCCAGCTTCAGAACCATGATTGATTCCTCAATTTCAGCATCTGGAAAAATAAATTCCAAGACCGGAGATTCAACATGTGACTCCAGTCTCACCTCAAGGTCAGCATTGTCCAAACGTTTCACTCTATACAGGTCTTCAAAAAAGGCTTCCCATCTGGAATTCGCTATGGGAATATTTGGAGTCCTTTGACTGGGAGCTATCAGCTGGCGCAAAATCTTCCAAAAAGAGCTAACATTTCTAGTTCTAGCCACCACCGCCAACCTAGCCCAAATCCTATTATAATATACAGCTCTTTTATTCTTAAGGATCAACTTGTATTGCTTCTTTAACTCCAGATAGGAAACCAGGGATAGATGGGATTGATTGACTACCCAATGCTTCCTTTCCCTTATTAAATGTCGTTTAATTAATTGGCATTCGCTGTCATACCACTTGTTTGGACGTTCAATATCTGGAATATAAGAACATAATAATATTTCAGAATTCAGATAGCCAATTATTTCTGCAAACCTGTCCAGTGTTCCATCTACAGTTTGATCAGCCAATATAGCACTCCGAAGATCTGAAAGGGTTCCTGAATTACACATCTCCCACATCTTACAGGTCAGTTGAACAGAATCCCACCTCTTAACCTTCCTAAAATTCCGAATTTTAGCAGTTTTACAGGATGAATTTTTAAGTCTTGAATTAATGTCCCGACACACTTCCCTGAATCCAGAGCTCTAGAGCCAAAGTGAAATAAAAAACATCTCTAATCATTTTCCTCTTACCAGCGTGATGGAGGCCTCAATAGCATCCCAGAATTAAAACAACTGATACTGTGGCCCCTCCTCCCCTGTAACTAAGCCAACTGTGCGCACTTGCAACTTCTCCACTTCATGAATGTATCCCTGCCTCTCCCTAGGCACCCGTCCCCTTCATCCTTCCTTCTCTTGTCCATTCTAGATGTAAGCGTCTCAGGGCAGAGATACTGTTACCACAACTGTTCAGTGCCAGACATATTGCTTGTGCTATATAAATAATAATATTAATAGGCAGACTAAAACCCCTTGTGTTTTCTTGTTTACATGACTGAATTTAGCCTCTTCTATTTATATACTCAATGGCCACAATCCCATCCTCTGCGGATCCCTGCATGCAAGCCGCGTGCGCAAGCATGTGTGCGGCACAATATGTTGGCAATGTGGATGCGTGTGGATCCCAGCCGTGCATGCCACTCCGTGTGGGATCCACAGAGCATGAGATCGGGACCATCTTCTCAAGATGACTGCATTTTCTAACAGGCCTTCCCTTCCTCCAAAGCAACACCACTGTGACAGAAAAAAACATTTAAAGACTTTGAAACGTTGGTTCCCTTTCAGCTAAAGCAGCCACAGCTTCCACAAACTCCTTTCACAGTCTGAGAATATTTCCCAGGCAGACCACTGGGGGGAGGGTGGGCAACATGAACATTTCCAAATTCATCAGAACTGGTTTCATCTTTGGTAAGAGTTGTTGGAGAATGGCCAGTTTCCTCAGGTTACTTCCTTTTTCTAATCTTGCTGCAGCATTGGCTGTGCTTTGCATATACGCCGCCCCTGGGTGACCAGTTCATACCCCCACCTCAGGCTCCTCCTTCCTGCCTTCTATTGTCAGTCTTGGCCATATAAGGTTCCAACAGGAAGCGGTCTGTACAACGTGACAGGGACCCAGCTTCTCTGCAATCACCCAGCCCTGACTCCATGCTCCTGACTGTGTCTTGATTCTTGCCTCCGAACTACTTGTTCTGACTACTTGGCCAGGTGCATTTCCCTGACTGACTTGTTTCTGGCCCTAGACTTGGGGCTTGTTCACTATGTCTCTGACAGACAGGCTGGGCAGCATGCAATGAAGCAGGCTTGGGTTTCGTAGGGCTGTGCTTCGCCAGTGAACTGGCTGGCACAAGGGCTCTGCATAATTGGGCAAAGAAGACTGCAGAGGTGCTGGGTGGCTCCCGTTGGAGGGGGCTTAGAGTCTCTCCCACTACAACTCTCCTACTACACCAGTCTCCCCCCACTGTCTGGTGCTTGAAGGTTGCCCTTGAAACAGCAATTCTAGGAGAGCTGAAACAAATAGCATTTTTTCTATATGGCGGCTAACATGACAAGTACCGGAGAGCCCCATGGTTAACCGCAGTGCTATCTGGTACCTGTTGGATTAGCCGCCGGCTATGGAAACTACTAGGGTGGGGGACAGGCAGGGGTGGGAGCCCATGGGCAGGGGCACCTGGCCTTAAAAATCCTGGGGGCAGCAGTGGATGTCCCATGCCACTGTCCTCTGGCCTACCCATAGCCACTCTCATCTGCTTGCTGTACAGGTATCTGCTCCCTGAATCCAGTTATCCACTTTCATTCATTGCCCAATATTTAAAGCTTGAAAAGGAGAAACTAGATCAGGGTTAGGGAACCATTTTTGTCTGGTAGCCAAACAGGCAATTCAAAATTGGACAGTGGGCTACAAACAACAACAAAAAGGAGGGGGAGGGTTGGGAGAGAGAGGCACACACTCCAAAACTAGACCATCTCAACTCCCCCCTATTTGCCTGGCACCTTGGAAAGGTCCAGCTTTTCCTCCTTCAGGAAAATGACAGCAGTGATGCTCTTCCTTGCAGCTCCGACTCCAAGGGCTTTGGCAGCATAACGTGGACTGCCATGCAATAATAGTAGTGTTGTGAGAACTCTAACCCCAAAGGACTCTAAGTCAATGGTTATCTCCATATTTGTGCCACTGCCACACCTTGTCTAAGGCCCTGATCTCTTCTCTTAGGTCCTGGAGCTTTTGTCTTAGGCCCTCTTCTGTGCTGGCTCAATCACGCCCTCCACCTATTTTACCTTCTGATGTGGAGGTAAAATTTCTAGATGCCATAAATGACTTTCTTGGAACAGTTGGTCCTGGAGCCTATGAGAGGAGGAGCTACTTTAGATATAGTTTTAAACGGAGCATAGGATATGGTGCAAGGTAAGGGTGGTAGAGCTGCTTGGTAATAGTGATCATAATAATATAATCAAAATTTGACGTATCTACAGGAGGGAGATTGACAAAAAACCCAAAACTACTGCAGTAACATTTGACTTTAAAAGGGGGAACTATGTAAAAGTGAGGAAACTACTTGGAAGGAAACTAAAAGCAGCAGTTGCAAGGGTTAAATGCGTACAAGAGGCATGGAGTTTATTTTAAAAACACCATCTTGGAAGAGATGTTCCTGTCTGCTAAATGGGGAGGTGAAGGAGGTTATTAAAGTCAAAAAGGCATCCTTTAAAAAATGAAAAACTAGTCCTAATGAGGAAAATAGGAAAGAGCACAAGTATTGCGAAATTACATGTGAAATGCTAATAAGACAGGCCAAGAAGGAATTTGAGGAGCGACTTGCTAAAGGTGCAAAAAATAAAAACTTTTTCATCTACATCAGAAGCAAGAAGCCTGCTAGAGAGTCAGTTGGGCCATTAGATGACTAGTGACACGCCCTCCTGTCCCCAGTTTCAGTGCTGCCCCCAACCGGCAGAGGAAGAGGATTGGGGCTGAAAGACGAAGGCAAAGTGTGAGTGCATGGAGCCTAAGTTGTAAGCAAGCACAATATGTGAGGCGGTACAATGTCTTTACTATTTACATGGTACGGATGTTAAGTCAGGAGTCTTAACTTGCAATTTCCATGCTTTTTAGTGTATAATTAAATTTGCAAGAGCCTGAACGCTTCTTGCAAACTGAAGGTTTTTTGATTATGGAATATCCAAGTTTTTTGTTAAATACAAAGTGCCCCCCCTGCCCTCGCTCCCTTGCCTCCCACACTCAAAGGCCCCCCCCTACCCTCGCTCCCTTGCCCCACCACAAAGTGCCCCCTGCCCTCTCACCTTTGCCTCCCCCACACCCAAAGTGCCCCCTCACTCTCTTGCCCCCTCAAACCCAACGCGCCCTTGCCCTCACTCCCTTGCCCCCCTGCCTCCCTCAAACCCAAAGCGCCCTCCCTGCCCTTGCTCCCTTGCATCCCCCACATCCAAAGTGTCCTCCCTGCCCTCACTCCCTTGCCCTCTCTCCCCAGAGTCCCCAACCCCCCAGGCACAATTGCCCCAAGCCCCGCTCAGGGAAGGGAAAGACAGGAGAAGAGGCAGCGTGCAGTGCTCCTCTTCAAAGCAGCCCCGCCCCTCTCCATAAGCTAACACTGGATTTTTCACAACCCCATAACTTTAAAACTACTAATCAGATTTACAAATAAAACCCCAAAAGGCCCCCTGGCAGCCATCTCTAGTTTTCTAAAAGGCTAACTCCTCCTCCCCACCAACACTCAACCCCTCTACCTTGCCCAAGTTGAGACAGTTTGACTAAATGAAAAATCAGGCTTGAAAGTGCAGAGTTCAAACTGCGATATTTCAGCTTTTATCTGACGGATTCAGCTGAAATATTTACAGCATGAACCGTTTATCCCTGTGATACTCCACAACAAATCTCAATATCCTAACTTTGATCATGCTGATTTTAGAACAAATAGCATGTTGGGGCTTTATAATGTAATGTGCAACACACCGTAACTATTAGAGCACTCCTGCGCTTTAATAATCAGAAGCATGAAAAATAGTTTGCACTACAGTTAGAGCACAGAAGAGACCAAAGTTAAAAGCTGAAGTCCATCCCGAACCATGTGGTCCCTTGTGCTGGTGTGGTTAAAGCACACCAATTTCTGAGGCCTATGATGTAACAAAAGACTCACAACTGACTATTCTAACCCAGTAGTTCAGTCCACCCATTCACAGCTGGGTGGACTGGAGGTGGCCATCCATTGTTAGATCAAGCAGAATCTGGAACCCACAGCATTCGGGAATGTAGTCAAGTGTCTTAACCACTTTGCATTGTTTGTACTGCCCAGACCTTTTCAGTTCTGAGCAGTTCCTGTATGAACAGAGCTGTTCTATAGCTCACTTGAAAGAGGCTGGTGCTTTGGGAGCTAAAATTGAAGGACCCCGCGTGGTTTTTCTGGTAGCCATGGCATGGCACGGCCAAGGATCGTTATTCACCAAGATGGTTTGGAGAATCTTACACACTTCATCTCGGTCACTATTTCCCCCTTTGTGATCGCTCTACTGCATTTCCCCCGCAAAAGCACTAAGATGCAGCATGAGATTTTAACGGAAAGCAGCCTCAAAAGACTCTTAGTCCTGTTCTTTTGGTGGCCAGCAGAGGCTTTTCAAAAGATCTACAGCCTTGCTCGTCTCTCCTTGGGAACAAGGAACATCAGCCAGGATCTTATCATTGCTGGCACCACGACCAGACACAAACACCAGTGACTCATAGCACGGGCTGTCCAGTTAACTTGTTCAGTTTCATACTAAACAATGCTTTTAAGATTACAGTCAAGATGGGAGTTACAAAATTTAGATTTGGAAGCTGCAGTTTGAGCCCATCTCTGCACAATGTTACTTAAGACACAAGAACTGATTGATCCATGTCATGCAATCTGCCCATATCCAAGGCAGACAACTGGTTGCCTTCCATCGTGTCAACCATGACAAGGAATACCACTGTGGAAAGCAACAGTAGAAGAATGCCTACAAAAAGCTATGCAATGCAGCACAGCTTCATTCCTCTTCTGGAAAGCTAGATATAGAATCAACTCACACGTAACTCTGCTAAACTCAGAAGTCTGTGGGGCCCCAGAAGCTGTATAATCAGGCCCAGATGATCCCCGGATTGCTGTTATGTGTGAGTGAGACACTGATTTCCAGCCCCACTTTAAACTATGATCTGCCATTTAGATCTTTTCTATTTGTCAGATCCAAGTTTAAAGTGGGGCTGGAACTTGGAGTGTCTCACTCACATGCAACAGAGATATGGGGATCATCTGGGGCTGATTATACAGCTTCTGGGGCCCCACAGACATCAGAATTTAGCAGTTCTGTGTGAGTTCACTCATAAACTTATAGCTGAAATGTTACTACTGGCTCTTATAACTTTCAGAATCTTTCACTATTCAAGGTGTCCTCCTTCCAAAAGGAGGGGAGCTTTTTTTTTTTTTTTTTAATGGAAGTTTGAAGTCAAAAGAGTGTTGGCATTTCTAAGAAAGAAGGGAGCAAATACGCACTACCCCGGCAACATCTCTCTAGCACTAAATTAGTTGGAGATTAGGCTAAGCAACATTTTTCTGCCACATTTTATAGTGGAGTCTTGATTTGACTAAATCATAGGCCTTTGGATGACGCACTTTCCATATGCAGAGTTATTTATCAGCAACAGCCTTATGTTTGGGAGAGGCCATGTTGTGAACATGGCTAAAGGAACTGCAGCCTCAAAACATTAGGGATGGGTGAACGCGGTTCAGAAGTTCGGAGTTTGGGCCGAACTCGGCCTGTTCGGACGACCGAACCGAACGTCCGAACTGAACGCTTGAATGGCCAAACAGTTCGTAAAAGTTCGGATGAGTTCGGGGGTGGGAAAAACATGACTGGAAGGCGGGGAAAATGTGACTGGAAGTGGGAGGCAGCTGAGGAGCAGACTTCCTGGCACCAGGGGTGGAGACCAGGGGTGGCTTCAGGGTCAAACAAAAAAAATAAATTCGAATTCGGTTTCGGTATCGATAGCACTATTTTCGGTTTTTCGGCCAAGTTCGGCCGAACCAAACTCCGCCAAACTGAACAGTCGAACCCGAACTCGGATTTCGGACCGAACATCCGAATCACGTTCTGTTCGCCCATCCCTACAAAACATAACTGAAGGCTTTCAGCATCGAAAAGACGGGACCTTGCTGATTCAACGCACTATGAAGTGCAAACTCAATGAAAGAGTGTTGCTTTATTCAGACCAAGTTCAGAAAAGTACTTATGCATGTGCTTCCTTTAAACATGAAAGCAGTTCCACTGACTTCAGTGACAGTCATTGTATGGAAAACCCTTGGGAGGATGAAAGGCAACAAAAAGCTGATAAGCGCAATGTCGTGCAAGTATACAGAAATTATATTTTTTCAACAATTTCACTGCCTCAATTGTAGAGAAACAAATAGATAGAGAAAGACTGTCCTAAAAGATGGAAGTAATTTAAGTAAACATCTCTCCTGGGACACATTCTGACAAACAGTGTTAAACCGAAGTAGCTACTTCAAATTAATTAAATCAAAGTAACTATTTTACTGCTGTACTGTTCACACTCCAACTGTAAACAGAAGTAGTTACTTGCAGGGATGTAGTCAAGTGCCCAGATGGTCATGACAAACAACGCCACCCTTCTCTTTTTACTGCAGTGTAAAGGGCTCACACTACAGTTACTTTGGTGTAAAAAGCTAAGGAGAGCAGGTTCATTTTTCAGAAACATATACTTCTCTCCCTACTCCTGAATATCTTTGGCGTAGAGCTCTTGACACATGAATGACTGTGGAGTAAAAGTGATTTAATGTTTAACTACACTGAAGTAGCCGTTTGCTGGAACATGCCCACAGAGCAGTGGTTCTCAAACTTTCAGAACTGTACTCCCACTTCTGCTTATCTGTGGTAGTTGAGCCTCACCCCTCATACACACAGGGCCAGCATCAGAGGCTGGCAAGGTCGAGCATTTGCTGAGGGCCTAAGGCCTTCTGGGGGCCTACGGCCTTTGGCCCCCTCCTCCTCCAAACCTGAGAAGCGGCTATTGCCGCTGCCTTCCCACTCCTCTCGGTAGCAGGTGACAGTCCTGAGCCCCCCAATCCTTCCCAGCCACGGCGGGACAGTTGGGGGCGGGCCTCAGCCTGCCTGAGTCCTCTCGGCAGCTGTGGCTAGCTGCCGCCACACTCCACTTGCCTGCTCACTCTCTCTCTTCCTTTCCCGTGCGGCGGCAGCAGCGCCGTCACTTGCTGCTGCCAGATCCACTGTAGTTTAAAGTTACCTCCCTGTGCTCCTGCATGTATGCTGGGGGCTGGTCGTCATTTTACTAGTCTGGCATGCTGATGCTGGGAAATGTAGTCCCAGGATGCCAGACAAGGAAACTGGTTTTCTAGTTTCAGTTTCCTAGTTTGGCATGCTGGGACTACATTTCCCAGCATGACAGATTAGAAAAATGCCATGGCTCCACAGCATGTGTGCAGCAGCATGGGGCCTGTAAACCAAGTGACAGAAGTGACAGCAGGGAAAGGGGTAGCAGATCCTCCACAGTGGCAGCGCAGTGAATTCCTTCCCTCCACCCCCTCGGAGTATGCATGTGTATGGATGTATGTGAGGGTGTGAGAGGAGTGACACAGTGTGTGTGTGTGTGTGTGTGAGATGAGTGAGAGAAAGAGAGAGAGACTGTGTGTAAGAGTGTGTGTGATGAGTGTGCACACACGCTTGTCTGGCCCTGCGAGGGATCCTGGGGGGGTTGGTTTATCCCTGCCCCCTGCGCAATCTGCATGTTAATGTTTGGGGAGGGGGTGCCAGCTTTGCCTTGCCATGTGGTTTGTGGTGCTTGGTTTTACATTCACACAAGTTATGCAAATCAGGGGTGGGACTATGCAGATTAGGGTCTATGCAAATTAGGCAAAAGGGGGCCCCACTAATACTCTGTCACCCAAGGGCCCACAAAAACCTGGAGTCGGTGCTATTGTTTTCTTCTCCCCATTCCCATTCTCCTATTGCTTCTCCTTTCTTTCCCCTGTGTTCTTCGGCATTCTTTCCCCCTTGCCATCCCATTATTTTGGACATTTCCCCTAGTTCTTTGCCAGCTGGGATTCTTCCGCCACCCTCCCCACCCACAGTATGTTCTGCACCCATCCCCTGCAGAGTCTGCCACTTACTTTAAGAACCTAGGCCCTAAATAATGTGTTTCTGATTAAGCATGTTGGCAGAAAGCACTATTGTCAATAGAATAAGCAGTTAAGTGACTGTTGCAGGAGACAGCAAATATTGCTAACACTTCTGGATCAACATCAGCAGTGCACACTTACCTTCCTAACTCTTCTCCAATGTCGTAGATATCTTCCACCTTCTGTTGTTTGAACGCAGCCATGCCTGGACTCCTCATTGATGTACACAGTTAACGCAACTGGAATATTAAACAGAAAGACGTGAAGTTCCACTGTATTTTAAAATGACACAAGCTCAACCCCCAGTTAACAAACAAAGCACACATGCTTCCAGGTGCCTTGCACCTGTTCCAGTCCAGTCATGTCCAGTCATTTGGTTGCTCATTAACAGACTGCAGGAAACTAACAGGGTGGTCTCAGTCACAGCAATTGAAACTATTGATGCTTTCATACGTGATGGGTCCTGCTAACGCCATGGACTTTTCCGGGCCATGGCAGGAGCTGTCATTCCAGCTGGGACTTGGCCCGGCTGCTGAACAAATGTTATAGCAGCCAGACCGCAGAGTGGGCTGGGAGATGTACGGATGTGCAGTTGCACATCTCCGCCCCCACGCTATGTGCAGCGGCCTGCCCCCCTCTCCTGACGGACTGCCATGGCGGCCTATGATGGCTGCCATGGCTGCCCAGAAGCACCGCCACTCTGGACTGGGGTAAAAGTACAGCAGGCCATCATCCGTGACAGCCCGCTTTACCTCTGGCTGGGCAGCCCTTACCCAGTCGGTGGTGGCGCTTAGCACGGGCTGCGAGTTAGGGATGGCTCCAACTCAGAGCCTGGTCTAACGCCACCACCGACCGAGTAACAGTACGGGCTAACATCTGGCGGGTGCATTTAGTCATGACGGTGGCATCTGGTTTAATCCACACTAAAGCAGACTAAACCATACCATCGTCACATCTGAAAACACCCTATGAGAGAAAGGCACCTGCAGTTCCCAGCATATACTGGGTTCCTGTTTCATTCAGCTTTTAATCATAGGCTTCACATTAAGCACCTGTCAAATCCAGCCATTATGGAGCTATTCACTTGCTTAAAAAGGTAAGCACATGCGTGACAGGGTTTATGAAACAATACGTTATATAACACACATGTATTGTGATTTTCCTGTGAATGAAGAGTATAGTTGTAATTCAGAAATATTATATAAAATATGACATATTTGGCGGTGTTGTAATTCTTCAGAAACGCTGAGTCGCTGAGGGGAAAAATTTTATGTGGAAACAATATAAAGAAAAAGTTATGTTTGGAAAGTAGGAAAATGTGAGTCCCAAAATAAGTTAAGCAGCTTCGGGGACTGGAAGGGAAGACAATTATAACGTAGATGAAGTGCTAATGGAGGATACTTGAGCTACCCAGTAGCTTCCAGACACTGAGCAAATGACCCAGAAAAAAATAAATAAATACCACACACACACACACACAAGAATTATCTGGGATCCATTAAGAAAGCACTTAAGGAATAATGAAAGAGATCCAAGGAGCCAGACAACCATTCAACCAGACCCAGCTGAGACGTGGACTGAGAAAGAGCAAAAGAGATAAAGAGGAAAAGAGCCTAGCTAAATCATCTAAGCTGTGCAACATGGACTTTAAGGAGGGTAAGATGTTAGTTTGAGAATTTTCTAGTGAATTTAGCATTGCGTTACTTTGGCCCTTTTCAAACAGGCCAGCAGTGCAGGGGGGATGGGTGGAGGCCTTGGTGGGTGGGTGGGTGCGTGTGTGGCCCATCACACAGACAGGCCCTCCTTCCACCTCCACCTGTTTTCTTCAGTGCCTCTGTGCGTGGGGGAAATCGGTGGAGGTGCATGCGTGAGGGACCGGTGGAGATGGTGGGGGAGGGGGGAATGCAGGAGCACGCACCCCCACCCACCCACCCAGTCACCCACATGGGTGAGGGGGGGGGGTGTGTCTCATATGAAAAGGGCCTTTTAAAATTATTTTGTTAGACTTGCACTCTTGAACCTATTTTGTCTTGTACTTAATCTGAATTTATAAATGGTGTGCTTTTGTAAGTCTGACATTGGATAACACAGTTGAGGGGACATCCCAGGTTAGATACTTGGGTGCCCCTTAACACAATTTCTGTGACTGGAAACCTCCAAGGATTCAGGTGGCAGGATAGTTACTCCTTTACGGGCTGGGACAGTTCTGGAGAGAGTTGTAGCCAGTGAAGACTGTAAGTGGGGAAAGTGAGTCATGGCTGGTCTGGAAGGGGGGCAGTGGAAGGATTCCAAACCCCATCGCAACATGTTTAAGTTTTTTGCTGGAACAAGGACCCTGTGTAGAAATAGCCACCTCACAGGAAAACTGCCATCATAAGCAGGGTGCAGTCTTGATATAACACGTTGTTAAGCGAGGATTCGGTTATAATGCAGTGTAATGCATGGCTCCTAATGTATATGATTAAAAATGCAGTACACTTTATTTTAAATCAAAAACATGATGCAACCATTTAGCACATACACAGACACAAGATTTAAACTTCTTGTCCTAACATGAATTTGGTTATAGGTGCTCCCAAATACAAAGTTATGATAAATTTTCACCATATAAAAATGTTTACCACCAATAACAACCACCCTACCTCTAAACACAATTCTCATTTGCCAACACCTGTTGTTTGTATGAGACATATATTGGGTTCTTCCAATTGCAGTATGTGTTGTATCTCTGGCCTCTTAAAAAGAAATGCTACCCAAACAGTGCTTGTTTCATAAGACCCTTGTGCGCTGGCTGGCTGGCAGCATATTTCACAAGGTTCTTTTTCAAACATGCTCAAACTAAATGCTGAAACGCAACACCACTATTGACAGGGTGTGAAATTTGCAAGAGCCTGGGAGCCATTGGTGCCCAGAAAACTGAGGCTGGTGACTCGTTTAGGGGTGTAGTGGGGCAAGAATGGTTTAATATCAGGATAAAGTCTGGTGACTGAATTTTAATATATATACATTTTTTTGGCTCCTGGAGTTCTATCTGAAATTTCATGCCCTGAATCCATCAGCAGGGTTGCTATATCTTTCACATACTGCTTTGAAAGACAGTTTCCTTATACATTCCCCAACAGAACCTTAAATCAGTAGCACCAAAAGAAATGCAAAAGCCTAAATGACAGCATGGGATGTAAAAATGAAGGGGCAGTGTGTGCAGAGAGGAGAGATTCTTAACCCCCGCTCCCTAGGATTTGGAAAGGAAGGGACAGGCCCTCAGCCCTGCTCATGTTAAAGTGTGCCAGAGAGAGAGAGATACACGCTAGCCAAATACCTCCTGTAAACTTGGGGAACATGTGCAAGTGGCCTCATTTTTAAAATTTTACTTTTTAAAACCAGTTTTTAAAAGCAGGTGCAGGACTGGAGTGTCAAGAGGATGCAAATACCACCACCATCACTGCCACCTTATTTTGGGCAGATACTCTACTACCATTCAGGCAGCCAATTTACTTTTACTGTTTCATTCAACTTGAAAGACTGACCAGCCAGGGTTTGGGGAATTTCTGATAACTGATTTCTAACATTTGGGAGAAAGACAATGCACATTAATCGAATTCTTCTGCAAACAAACCTTCTAACCTGTTTGAAACCTATCACGAAAATCTGCCACTGTAACGGAGAACTGGAGGGTAGCAAATGAAACACCAATTTTTAAAAAAGGCTCAAGAGGTGATCCTGGAAACCACAGACCACTGAGTCTGACATCTGTGCCAGGCAAATGGTGGAAACTATCATTAAAAATAGAATTATGGGGCGTGTTGATAAACATGGCTTAATGGGGAATAGTCAACATGGATTTAGCAAAGGGAAATCATGTCTCACTAATCTATTGTACTTTTTGAGGGTGTGAGTAAGCATGTGGCTAAGGGGGAGCTGGTCAATATAGATTTTCAGAAAGTGTTTGATAAGGTAACTCATGAGAGACTTGAGGAAATTAAATAGTCATGAGATAGGAGGCACTGTCCTATTTTGGACTGGAAACTGGTTAAAGGATAGGAAACAAAGAGTAGGACTAAATGGTCAGTTTTCACAATCGAGAGAAGTAAATAGTGGAGTGCCCCGGGGATCTGTACTGGGATCAGTATTGTTTAATGTATTCATTAATGATCTGGAAAGGGAGTAAAGAATGAGGTGATCAGATTTGCAGATGACACAAAGTTATTCAAGGTAGTTAAAACATGAGTGGACTGTGAAGAACTGCACGGTGATTTTGCAAGACTGGATAACTGGACATCCAAATGGCAGATGAAATACGTGGACAAGTGCAAAGTGATTAACATAGGGAAAAACAATCCAAACTTTATGTACATAAAGCTGGGCTCTAAATTAGGAGTTACCATTCAGGAAAAGGACCTTGGAGTCACTGTGGACAGTACATTGAAATCCTCAGCTTAGTGTGCAGCATCCGTCAAAAAAGCAAACAAAATGTTAGGAATTATTTGTAAAGAGATAGAGAATAAAACTGACAATATCACAGTGCCACTATATATAGTGGCATTGTGATATTGTCAGTTTTATTCTCTATCTCTTTACAAGATGTGGTCATCTATAGTATGACCACATCTTGAATATTGTATGCAGTTCTGGGCACCTTATCTCAGAAAAGATATAGTAGAAATAGAAAATGTCCAGAGAAGGGCAACAAAAATGCTATGGGTGTGAAACAGCAAGAAAGGCTAGGATGTAACCAAGCCAAGCACGTGCACCTGGGACCTCGCATCTTCGTGAATGTTACACTCCTTGTCTCTCCCTCTGTTTCCTCCCCCCCGGTCTCTCAGATTGTAAGCCCTAGGGCAGGGACCATGTCTATTCCATTACTTTGTAAAGCACCAGGTACGTTGCTGGTGCTATATAAATGCTTGCTAATAAAATAATAATAATAATAATAATAATGGGTTAGGGCTCTTCAGCTTGAAGGAGAGACGACAGAGGGGATAGGATAGAAGTTTATAAAATAATGAGTGGAGTGGAACAAGTTAATAGGGAACGGTTATTTACCCTCTCTAATAGCACTAGAACTAGGGGACACTCCACAAAACTAACAGGTAGCAGGTTTAAAACAAATAAAAGAAGCATTTTTTCACTCAATGCACAATTAAGTTATGGAATCTGTTGCCAGAAGAGTTGGTCATGTCTACTAGTATAGCTTTGCATACTGGAATGGAGATACCTTTTACGCTGCAGTTAGCTCTGTTGGGGCTGTGGCCCAAAGAATTGGAAAACCACTCAAAAGGTCCCTGCCGGAAAGGTGGATGATCTCATCCACTCGGTTTTGCAAAAATGGAAAACACCAGAGGGTCCGACAACCCAAGACTGGATTCAGAGACTATGGCATGTCTTGACAATGGACAGGATCTCGGCGGGTCTGCATGATACACCGGAAATATTCTATGAGACATGGACTCTGACCTGGAACCTAATTACGGATCATATAGATATGGAAAAGACAGAAATTTCCCTTAACCTAAAGTCAATTTGACCGTGACACCCGACTGTACACTTAATCGGTTAGAGTTTGAGTACATGAGAGAAATGTCCTTTTTTTCTCTTATAATTTGTTTGTCAGTCACTTGCTGTTGGTGTATTTTTGGGTTTGATGAACAAACTATACAATTGGGGCAGCACTAACGTGAGGCTGCTAAATTTAATTTGGGACTTATTGAAAATTTGATATACTTTATATTTTTTATTTAAAATTCAATAAAATCCTAAAAAAAAAAAAGGCTATTAGTATAGCTGAATTTAAGAAAGGGTTGGACAAGTTTCTGGAGGATAGGTCCATTAGCAGCCAGGTAGGTTTGGAGACTGTAACCTCTTACTTTCAAGAGCTGGAAGTGAAGAACAGGGAATGGATTGCCCCATAGTGACCTGCTGGGTACGTCTTCCAGGCAACTGAGATTGGCCACTGTCGGAAAAGGGTGCTGGGCTTGATCGATCATTTCTCTGACCCAGTATGGCACCACTTATGTTCTTTGTTCTTATTAAACAAAAATAGGAAAAATATGGAAACATTTCTTCTGAAAGAAGGCTTTCTAAGAGCTTGCTTTCACCAAAGACTCCCTATCTCAGGCTTACAAAAACGTCCCAATGATCCTTTACTCTCAAGTGGTGAGGAGGTGGTGGTGGTGGTGGTGGTGGTTGTTCTTCTTCTTCTTAGCAAGCATTTAGATAGCGCCAGCAACATACCTGGCGCTTTACAAAGTAATTGAATAGATACGGTCCCTGCCCTAGGGCTTAGAATCTGAGGGGGTGGTGGGGAACAAAGGGAGAGACAAGGAATGTAACATTCACGAGGCTGCGAGGTCCCAGGTCCCTGTTCTAGGGTGCGATCCTCCAGCTGTTTAAAACACTTAGCACTGGCTTTTTGCCTGTAAACAGCATCTGCCACTGGCATTAGGGACTAGTGCCAGCACTAAGCAAGCAGGGGAATGTGTGGTTCGTCTTGCATCAGTGCTTAACCTGCACCATGAACTATGACTAACATTTATGCCTTCATAAAAATTTATCAGCAAATAAAGGAATGCAAATAAGATTACACATCCCTTTTAAAAAACTCCAGCTCAGTTTGTCATGCAGAAACTAAGACGGCCAGGGCTTGGTGCAGTCCCATGCCTATCCAACCTTGAAATAAGCATTTAATCAATTCCAGTAGCCCTCCCTACATGCTAAGCCCGTAGAGTAAGGGAGGTCAGATTTACTAGGCAGGGATTAGTGGAAGGCAGCCTGCCACCCAGTGTGGGAGGGATGGGGGAAGTTTCACCCTACCCCTTTCCAAATGCTGCAATATAACAATGCTCGAAAAGAAGCCTGGCTACACTAGGAAAGGGGCAGCAGAGCAAATCGTTTTCTGAATGGTCTGACATCACGATGCTTGGAAAGAAACATGGTTACGCAGGAAAGAGGCACAGGAGTCCCTTTGTCCCATCCTTATCCTGTACTGGTCCACACCCCACCTGAGGACTGGGGTCTGCACAGATCTTGTTCGTGGTCAACCAGTCAACTGCAATCTGTCTTGCCCACCCATTATAGAGCAATCTTGTGGGATAAGCTTCCCCAACATATTTTAGGATCCTGATAAATTATGACCGTTTTAATAGCAAATTAGGTTAAATATTAGGTGGGAAATTCTTATAAGGAACCATGGAAACAAAAGGGCCATGAAACCAATTATCTAGGAAAGCTGTGCAATCTTCTTCAATGGCAGTTTTTAAGGAGAGATGGGCATTCTTCGGGGATGACATCTAGAGACTTTCACCCCAATGCAGGGAATTGGACTAGATGACCGGTGAGGTCTCTTCCAACCTAAAATTCTAGGATATTTCAAGCATTCAAGCCCTTAACCAAGCAAAACTGTCCAGTGAGGAATCTTCAGTGAAATCCCAACACCATGTCTGCATTGAGACAATGGGAGTTTGTGACCTTATGAGGAGTGCTTAAGAAATCCAATAAGTCACCTATCACAGTAATATCTGTGCAATATTGGTTAGGAC
The DNA here is from genome assembly GCA_003113815.1 of Sphenodon punctatus. Taxonomy (NCBI): domain Eukaryota; kingdom Metazoa; phylum Chordata; class Lepidosauria; order Sphenodontia; family Sphenodontidae; genus Sphenodon; species Sphenodon punctatus. The sequence continues at coordinate 5,298,279 of QEPC01002403.1, read as the reverse complement.
TAGAGTTGAAAGGGGGAATAGATTTATTAAGCACATTTCTGTATGAATAATACCTGCGACCGAAACAGGTATTCATATGTCCAGGTTTTTTCAGGCATTCCATTTCATTTATTTATTTTTCCAGTCATTTTGGTTATGTCATTCTTAACAATTGTGTGTGCATAGTAGTGCTAATTTTACCAAAATGATGTAATCAAAATAGCCAAACTGAAAAACAACAACAACAACAAAAAAAACAACAATCCAAAATAGCTGAAACAGATATCCAACGGAATGGAAATGGATAGCAACTATTATCTGCTTTTTGGTTCGGGAAGGGTAAATTTGGACTTGATGATCCTTGAGACCCCTTCGAACCCTACAATCACTTATATCATGGGTTTGCTCATTTTTTCAAATATTTGTTTCAGCTCTAGTAGTGCCAGCCACACAGAAATCAGCTGACATTCCTTTTAGTGGGTATTCTGGGCTGGATTTTCAAATATGCTCAGCATTGGTATAACTTGATCCTACTTTGCAAAGAGGAGCTTCATTGTTGACCTTATTTGGAAAAGAGTATGGACAATGAAAATTCAAGCCTTATTTGGTGTTCATCACCTTGCAAGATAACAATCTAGGTGCATGCAGCTGTAGGCCACAGAAGGCAATTAAGAAAGGGTGAGGTGTTTTGTTTTTTTCATTTCAATTTTAATTTATATCCCGCACTCTCTCGGTTAAGTTGACTCGAGGCGGCTTACAACAATACACAAAAAATATCAAAAATACAAATATCTAGGTTTTGTATCCCACACAGTTCCCTTGGGGCAACTGCTCCCTTTATCACAATCCAAGGTGTGAAGCTGAAACAGTCTTCCTTGTAAGCACCGCTAAGAGAATAGCAGTGTCCAAAAAGAGAGACATCATCATCTTAGTGTCATTCAAACACAAGTTAAAAACAGGAGAGACTGCCTCAAGAAAGGAAGTCCTTTCTGGGAACGCAGCCAAGTCTAGTGTGATTGATTTGTTTACTGACCTTCCCAGAGGCCGACTCGAAGAGATTTTGATAGGAACTGGTTACCCAGATTTGAGTAAACCACAGTTCTACCCACCAATGTAAACACCACAGAACCTTGCACAGAATACGATTGCTGCAAGAGTGCTCATTTGAGCATCTTTTTTCTGAACAGACTTCAAAAAAACCTCAGACAACGACAGAAACCAGCAGAGAATCTCAAACTGTGGCCAGATCTTCAAGTTGTTTATTATTATTTATTATGATAGTGTAACCCATGTTATTACTGCTTTGTTGGACAGCTGAATTGAAGGACTATAATTATAAGCATTTCTATGTTAACAAGTAGAGGGCAGTACTAGGGTAACCACCTCATTTTCCTCTCTCCCCTATATGGTCTGAGCATGCTCAGACCAGCACTCTTGGGATGAGGCTGGCTGTTCTCAGCACCTTCTAGAAGAGTCCAGCCTGAACTGGAAGAGTGTAGCTGTCTCAGAAGGGTGGAGGAGGCCCTGTTCAAGAACCGTTATTCACAGGCCGGATCAAGTCTGGGACAAGTGAGATTTTTATGAAGGCCAGTGTCTCACCATGTTTTTCATAAATGCTTGTGTGTTTTCTCTGTACATTGATTTTCTTCTTCAATTGTTTTGGAAGAAACTGATGTCTATTCAGTTAAATGATTTTATTTGTCTTGTTCAGTTATTAGTAGGGGTGGGAAGTTTGGTACATCCGGTATCCGATACTGCCGGTATTTTGCTGTACCAGCAGTATCGGATTACTCCGGTATTTGGGGGTACCGGCCTCGGTTCCCCGTGCCGGATTTTTTTACATTGTGGCCATTGAAATGAATGGCTGCAATGTAAAAAAAGAAACAAAAAACCCCAACCACTTTCCCTCCCCAGTCCAGGCTGCGCGGGTGGAAGGGGGGGGGCACCCACCCTGCCCAGCCTGGATTTAAAAAAAAAAAAATTGTTTTCCCCTGAAGTCCCTGCTAGTGTGGGCTCCGGGCCGCCGCCGGTGACCCAGAGCCCGCACCAGCAGGTAGGTAGGTAGTGGTACTAGGGTGATCCCTGGGGTGGGGCGTGGTTTAACACACACCCCACCCCAGGGATCACCCTACCCCCCCACCCAGGGATCACCTACCTTCGGTGCTCCGGGCGGCAGTGGCAGCACAGCGGTCCGACAGCTTCAGCACTGGCTGGTGGCTTCAGCGCTTA
>QEPC01002403.1:5284907-5295670 GCA_003113815.1 Sphenodon punctatus | reverse complement strand
CCCCCCTTCCACCCACACAGCCTGGGAGGGGGGAGGTATTGGTTTTTCCCCCCATTGATTTCAATGGGGACAGTTCCCCATTGAAATCAATGGAATAAATCTGGTACTGGTATACCGGTTTTAATCCGGTAAACCGGGTTTTTGTAAACCGGTAACACCAGTAACCCGTTTTTTGCCAGATGTCCCACCCCTAGTTATTAGTATTATTCAGAATGTTTCCTGCTATATGTATAAATATCATGTTTCAAGTTTTAAAAAATCATAGCTTTCTTTTGTCCTCCAACTACTGGTGGAGGAAGTTCTGATGTCAAATGTCGGACTGAACCTGCCTGCTATTCTTGCAATATTTTTTGGGGAGTTATAGTGGGTTACAATAGCACCAGCAATGTGACTGGCACTGAATGGTCATTAAATAGGCTATAATTGCCACATAAACCCCAAACCAATCAGAGCAGATGAACCAACTTAAGACCACTTTCAGACATTTCCACCCCCCCCCCCATGCATATTCTGGCTGTGGGGGGAGGGAAATGCACAGCCATGATATGCGTGGGGATTGGCTGGTCTGAAAGCCCACCCCACCCCCCATGCGCAGCTTTACTGGCAGATACGCTCAGGGATGCAGAGCAGGAAATCAAGCTCTGCATCCCTGTGCGTGTCTGCTGGCAAAGCCATGCGGGGGGTAGGGGGCTTCAGACCAGCCAAACCCCACGCATATCCTGGCTGCACATTCCCCCTGCTGCCAGAATATGCCTGGGGGTGGGGTGTGGGGTGTTAGGTCTGAAAGCAGCCTAAATCATTAGCAAATCTTGGGTGGGAGAGAAGGGGGAAGAGATGAGTGTGTGTTTATGCCAGGGTTCAGCCACAGTCCCTCCGTTAGACTCTGTCATTGGGGCCAATCCCAAACCCCGCAGACAAGTGCGTGTGGCACATGTGACATGCTCGTGCGACCCTCATTACGGGGACTGTGACGTGTATACAAACAGTGTAGAAATCACACAGAACTTGCATGCACACACCTAAGCTGTGCATGCGTGAGTTCTGGATTGAGCCCACTGTTCCTACAATCAAAGTCCCCACCAATAGGTGGATAATGTTTGGAGGAAGCCAGGACTGGGGACGGGTGGTGCTGGTGCCTCTCAGTAGCTGCTTGATGGCAAAACACCCTCAGTGACAAACAGCTGATGGGTGGTGCCCACAGAAGTACCAGCCTCCATGTCTCCCCTCACAGGGTTGAGGCTGGGACTGGGCAAGGAAGGGGGCTGCTTCTGCCATTCAACAGCTGTGTGGCCTGGAGTGTTTTGGGGCCTGGCAGGGCAGATTCACTGGCTCCTCCAAATACTCCTGGGCATCTGGGGTCTAGAGACAAAAAATAAATAAATCAGTGGAACAAACATGAGCCCCAATACCTCTTTTTTCTTGTTTTACACAAATAAACACTGCTAATATGAGTTGGCTTTCATGCTGTCACAATTTCTTTGGTAGGGAAGATTCCGCTCAAGAAAGGCAGCTGCATTTTAAAAAGATAGAGTTTTATAGTTGTTCCTTCTAGGAAAACTCACTTCCATGCTTTAAAGCCCTTATTAAGAACTTGATTGTGCCATTTTGGTTATGTTACATTTTCAGATTTCCAGAGCAAGAAAACCAAAGAGAGGGCAAACAGCTTAGTAATATGTTCTTCTTCCAATATCTGTTTATTCCAATAATTCTAAGGGGCTTCATATGTTAACACAAGTAACATACACATAGGACATTTTATTCACTTGGGACTGAATCCAAAGCCCATTTGGAAATTAAAGGGATTCTGTCCACTGACTTTAATAAACTTTGGATCAGTCCTTTGAAAGGTAGTTTTTAAACCAAGACTCAAAGATTGCTATTTAAAGGCACTTGTTCCAAGAAACAAAAAAGTATGGGGTTGTTCATAGAGTATGTTCCACTTTTTTGGACATTTTTTAATCCTCCACTCCCTTGTCACAATGTCACACTACTACAGACCCTCCCTCCAAAAAGTATATCGCACAAACCATGCCCCCACCCCTGCCCAGCACATAGTTCTAATTCCAGTAATGTAGAACTCTGCTCATTATATGTTATGGATATCATTTCATTTTCAACATAGGATTACTAGAAAAATGAACAACAAGAAATCCTCTGCTGCTTTCCAGAACTACCCGTCAGCTATTTGTCATCTTTTTTATTTTCCATTTCCCCCCTCTCTTGTTTGTACGTGTTCCCACATTCCACAAATTTTAGGAACTCCTGTATCTAAAGAATAGGGAATCAGGCTAGAGTGTCAGTCCATGCAGTCTTTTGAGGGGGTGCTTCTTTATTCTGTATTCCTTACTTTGTGAGGCCTTGGAGGAAAACTGGTGTGTGGGTGGGTTAGAGATGGACAGTATGGATGGATATAGAGAGAGTATGGTGAGCCTGGCAGCAACATACGGCCAATAACAATCAGAAAATGAGGACAACATGGAAGGAAGATGGACAAGAATAGGCAAAGTTGAAGGTAAATGGGAGAAGGTACAGATGGGGTGAGACAGGAAAGCACCTGTACCTACCTAAACGGACTCTGAAACACCTGAGACTGCTTCACCCTGACCCCTCCGGCTTATAAAGCCACCAGCCTCTGCAGGCAACTGCTTGTGGCTGGCGCCAAAGGCTAATTGCAACCTGGCAGCCATTTGGCAGCTGGAAGTTGGGGCAGGCCAGGGTTAGGCCTATTCCATTTGTTTGTTTTTTAATTTTAAATGGCTTTTAGAGGAATATTGGATGAGGGAGTTTTGATGGGAGAGGGTGTATGGGGTGATGGTGCCATGCCCCCCCCCCCAGTGAGAGGGGAGTATGGGCAGGGGTGGGAGGGAGGAAGTTTGTGCCATGGCCCCCTGGTGAGAGGGGTGGTGCCACAGTTCCTGGGTAAGTCAGGGGAGTATGGGTGGGGTGTCCTGCCTGCTGCCTTGGCCAACTATTCTCTGGTGATGTCAAGTGTAGGGGGTGCCCTCTGGCTTCTTTGAAGCCAGAGAGATGGGAGGGGAACTCCTAGGGAGAAGTAGCTGGGGCAGCTGCTGAAACAACTGGGGTTGCGTTGGGCATAAGGAGGTATGGCGAAGGGGAGGAAAAGTCATAGGCACAGGGGCAGACATTTGGTTCTGTTCCCCTTTCCTCCTCTCCCCGTCATGGGATACTGAGGTCAGTGGAGCCTCTGATCTGTCATTGATGTTGCTTAATGCAAAGTCAGTGGCTAATAAAACTACCACCATTCAGGATGAGATCACTGACCTCGTACACATTACCGAGAACAGGCTGGATGAGGCTTCTGGGCCTCTGCTTGCCCATATGGTGCCGGCCGATTACTCTATGTAGCATCAGCCTAGGACTGGGGGTAGGGGGAGTGGAGTGGCAGTGATACATAAAGACAATCTGGTCTACCAAATAGTATCCAGTGTCTGACTTACCCAAAATAGAATGTGTCGACCTCATACACGAGGCCTTGGACAGACTGGGGATTCTGCTGGTGGACTGACCACCCCACTGCACAGTGGACTTCCTGACTGCTCTAGTCAAGCTGGTCTCAGAGGTGGTGTTGAGATTACCTAGATTTATTGTCTTGGGTGATTTCAACATAAACACTGAGGCCAGCCTTTCAGGGACAGAGTAGGATTTCATGGCCACCATGACAACCATGGGTCTATCCCAGATAAGACAATGGGAGCTGTTGCTGGCTGGGGTGGTCAACCCCTCCCTGCAGGAGGGCAGAGTGCCGGGCTGTCTCAAGAAGGCAGTGGTGCGGCCTCTGCTCAAGAAACCATCGCTTGACGCTGGCTCCTCTGCCAGTTATCGGCCTGTCTCTAACCTTCCCTTTTTATTAATTTATATTTACTTTATTTAATCAAATTTCTACCCCGCCCCTCCTAAAACAGCTCGGGGCGGCTTACAAACCAAAAAACAAACACAAATATAAAATACAACAATTAAAACATTCAGAAATACTACAATTAAAGCAGAACCGGGCATCACAATAAAACAATGAATAGGGTAAGGGGAGATAAAACCCCACTAACCCCACCCTCCCCAAAGGCCTTTTAAAGGAAGGTTACTGAACAGGTAGTGACTTGGCAGCTGCAAGGGCATCTTGATCCCTCTCAGTCTGGCTTTCGTCCGGGTTGAGACTGCATTTGTGGTTTTGGTAGATCACCTGCGCCAAGATATGGATCGGGGTCGTTCAATCCTGCTGATCCGGTTAGATCTGCTGGCTGCGTTTGATACCGTTGGTCATGAGATGTTGGTGACGCGCCTGCGGGACTGTGCAGGAGTGGGAGGGATTGTTCTTGAATGGTTCTACTCGTTCCTGACCAGAAGATCCAGCGGGTGGTTCTCGGGGACTGTTTTTCATCATACCGAGACCTCTTGTGTGGAGTTCCACAGGGTTCTTCTGTCCCCTCTCCTGTTCAACGTGCATATGCAGCCGCTCAGCGAGGTGATTAGAGGGTTGGGTGTACGGTGTCATCAATATGCTGACGACACCCAACTGTACCTTTCTTTTTCAACAGACCCAGGCCCGGCAGTCTCCAGGCCCGGCAGTCTCGGTGCTTACTCGATGCCTGGCGGCTGTGAGGGATTGGATGAGGGCCAAGCGACTGCAGCTGAATCCTGACAAGACGGAGGTGATGTTAGTGGGTAAGGCAATGGAATTGGAGGCCCTCATCATTGATGGGGTCTGTCCTCCATTGACCTCCAAGGTACAGAGTCTAGGGGTGCTCCTTGATGCGCAGCTCCGCCTGGATCTCCAGGTGGAGGCTGTGGCGAGGAGTGCTTTCTGCCAGTTGCATCTGGTGCGACGGCTTCGGCTGTTTGTTTCGGACTCTGACCTGGCCACAGTCATTCATGCTTTCATCACTTCTCGATTAGACTACCGTAACGCACTCTATGTGGCGCTACCCATAGTGACAGCTCGGAAACTGAAGCTGGTGCAGAATGCAGCGGCCGGTCTCCAAGTGGGACTGGGCCACCGGGAGCATATTACACAATTCCGCTCTCTGCACTGGTTGCCGGTGGTTTTCCGGGCCTGATTCAAGGTGTTGGTTTTAACCTATAAAGCCCTAAACGGTCTGGGCCGTGCCTATCTGCGAGACTGCCTCACTCCTCGTGTCTTGGACAGGGCCCTGCGGTCGTCCGGGGATGCCCTGCTCAAGATCCCTCGAGTTCCTTGCGTGGCCACACAGGAGAGGGTGTTCCCAGTGGCCGCGCCCATGGAACTCCCTTCCGGTGGGGGCCCGGCTGGCCTCAGACCTGCCCTCTTTTCAGAAAAGTTGCAAGACCTGGCTATTCCACCAGGCGTTTGGCGGAGGAGAGGGGCGATGGGGTGGGTGGGTGGGTTGCTTTTTCTATTTCCTCCTTTTTAATGTTTTAAATTCTTTTTACTGTTGTAAGTCGCCCCGAGCTGCCTGTGGCAGGAGGGGCGGGGTATAAGTTTTTAAAATAAATAAAATAAAAAATAATATTTGGACCATCACATGAGGCTGAACTACCTGTTGGATCTAATGTGCTGCACTGGCCTGAAAATGGGGTTCCGATTATGGGGGGTATTGTTTTGGCACCATTGTCATGGCTGGATCATTACCTTTTGAGGACGATCAGATCCCTGCCCTCTTTTGCCCTTATCAGGGTAATGGGCCAGTTAGGACGGTCCACTCCTGGAAATTAATGAATTCATAGGATTCCAGAACACTCTGGGTGATTTACCCGCTGACCTTGATGGCCCCTCTGTTGACAGCCTGATTGATCTGTGGTATAGTATATTGACTCGGGTCATTGATACAGTGGCACCCCAAGTGACTACTTCCTCTGTTACAGCAGCATACAGGTATATAGAGGACCGGAGGTTGCTAAAGCAGACGGTTAGAGTGCAGGTGTTGCTAGACTTGTGCCAATACCAACCAACTGCAGCATAAGATCATTTCTGAAGGACTATATTGTGGCTTTCTTCACTATGCCATAACATCTGCAAAGTACCATCCAGCAGAACTCTTCCGGGTGCTGAATAGCCTATTAAATCCTAGCTATCTCCACCTGGAGTCATTAGCTGCCTGCTGTGACAAATTTGTCACCTATTTTGCAGATAAAGGTGCTCATATTTGGCTCGACTTGGGAACTGCTAGTTTGGGTGCAGCAGAGTTAGATTTTGGGGAGGCTCGGTCCTGTCTGGTTTTCTTGGATCAGCTTCAATTAGTCTCAGCCACCAATGCAGAGGAAGTGCTTAGGATGGTGTGGGTGACCCGTTGTGATTTAGATCTATGTCTATCCTGGTTGGTGAAAGCTAGCCAGGAAACATTGGGGTCATTGCTAGCTGGGGTTGTCAATGCCTCCCTCTGGGAGGGCAGGGTGCCTGATGGCCTTAAACCTGTGGTCATCTGGCCCCTGCTGAGGAATTCATCTCTTGATGTTGACTCCCCTGCCAGCTATTGCCCTGTCTCTCATCTTTTCTTTTTAAGGAAGGTTACTGAATGGGTGATTGCCTCGCAGCTTCAGGTGCATCACAATGTGACTGGATTCCTGGACCCATGTCAGTCAGGATTTCGTCCTGGGTATGGCACCGAGACTTTACTTATCGCCTTGGTGGACAATCTCTGCTTGGAAATTGAAAGGGATAACCGTAGCCTGTTGATTTTGTTAGATCTTTTGGCAGCCTTTGATACAGTTGATCATGGAATGTTGTTCACACAGCTGTGGAACCTGGCAGGGGTTTGCGGGACTGCTCTCGAACGGTTCTGCTCATTCCTGGCTGGGAGAGCCCAGAGTGGTGATGGGCAGTGGCTCATCATCCCCTTGTGGGGTCCTGCAAGGTTCCATCTTGTCCCTACTCCACCACTTTGCAGGGTTCCATCTTGTCCCCACATCCACCAGTTTGGATGTCATCAGCATACTGATGGCACTTCACTCCAAATCTCCATACAATCTCACCAAGGCACCTCGGATACACATGTATTCGAAGTCCCTTGGTGAGACTGTATGAAGATTTGGAGTGAAGTGCCATCAGTATGCTGATGACATCCAATGCACTCTCTTTTTCATTTGACCCAGGTGTGGCATGGCAGGGTAGGCTAGTAGGGAGACTGGCCCTCTAAGAAAAGGGGCTTAGTGCCAGCATAAAGGAGCGCTGGTTGGCGAGGCACTGGTGGTGTTGGTGGGACCATGCCTGGGACACCTCAGCTGGGCCAGCCAGTAGTTGGACTAAGGAGATAAGGAAGAACAGATGAGCTGGGTGTGGCAGGGGCCAGTCCAGGGTTTAGCAGGCTGGGCTGTGGCTAGCCTGGGAGAGAGCTGAGCAAGGCAAGAGGAGACAGGAAGGAGAGCCCTGTCTCCTGGAGGATCCAGGGTGAGAGCCAAGGAGAGCTCTGTCAGAAGATGGTTCCAGGAGGGACTGTACCTGGCCAGTAGAGCCTGGAACAGCAGGGGCTTTGAGTGGAAAGCTATGCTGGGATTACCGGTCCTGGAGTGGGGCTGATCAAGAGAGACCCAGAGGGGTGCATGAGCCTGTCTAGCTACAGAAAGGACAATGCCTTGCTAGAGCGTCTGAGAAACTATGTGGGTGGCCAGAGGGTGATGCCTGGCTGCCTGGATATGTAATGGTGGAGAACTGTAAATAAATGTATGGTGGAGAGCTGATTCCCATGTGGACTGGCCTGACTGAGAAAGGATCCTGCAGGAACTTATTCCAGGACAGGTCCACACCACTACAATGGCGGAGAACGCAGGCAGCATTTGCCCTTGCTTAATGGGAAGCTGCATCGCTGGAGTGCGAAGGGGATGCAAGGACGTGCCTTGGAGGCTCACCCAGGAAGCGGAGAGTGGAATGCAGTGCAGGTGACAAGCGGCATTCTCAGAGAGTGAGGTACTGGGGTACCCAGGGAAGAGGGGCCCCAAAGAGTCTTGTGGGGGGACTATGGACTGTGGGACATGTTCATGTGTAATTTATTGGGAATATTTATTGAGAAGTAAGGACTGAAGAGTATGCTCTTTCCTATTTTCATCATTAGAGCTAGTTTTCCATTTTTTAAACGATGCCTTTTGGGCTCGAATAGCCTCTTTCACCTCACCATTTAGCCACCCTGGCAGGCGGCGCTTGGTCTCCTTGCTATCTTTTTTAACCTGTGGAATACATTTAATCTGGACTTCCAAAATGGTGTTTTTAAATAGTCTCCACACTTCTTATTTAATTGATTAATTTATTTATTCTTCACATTTTTATGCTGGCCCCCTCCTGCTTACGCATCTCAGGGCAGCTAACAGCATAATAAAAACACATAAAATCCCAAAATATAAAACATTAAAATAACCCAGACAGAAACCCCCCCAACCCTAACCCAACCCAACCCATCACCCGTCTCCCTCAGCAAAGGCTTGGCGGAACAGCAAGGTCTTACACTGTCTACGGAAAGAGGGGATGTCTAAGGCCAGGTGGACCTCCAACGTTGAGGGAGTTCCACAGCTGTAGTGCGGCCACCGAGAATGCCCTCCTCATAGTCGACACCCGGGATACCCGGTGGACCTCAAGGAGGGCACCTCCAGCCGACTACAGAGGCCTGATCCAGGAGCCGGGGGGTAAGGTGGTCCTGCAGATAAGTGGGGCCCAGGCTGTTCAGGACTTCAAAGGTCAGAACCAACACCTTGAATTGGGCCTGGAAGACTAGCCGCAGCCAGTGCAGAGAACGGAGCACTGGAGTAATGCGCTAGCGACAACTCATCCCCCTAAGGAGACGAGCCGCTGCATTCTGCGCCAGCTGCAGTCTCCGGACCGTCACCAGGGGTAGCGCCACATACAGCACGTTACAGTAGTCTAGTCTTAAGGTAATAAAAGCATGGATGGTCTTGACAAGGTCTGTGTCTGAGACATACGGCTTAAGCCGTCGCACCAGATGTAATTGGTGAAATGCGCCCTTCGCCACAGCCACCACCTGGACATCCAGGCAGAACCGCGGGTCTAGGAGCACCCCCAGACTACGAACCTGAGATACCAGGGGAAGACAGACTCCATCAATGATGGGGGCCATCTCTCCCCCTGCTTTTCCCACACCTTCACCTCCATCTTGTCAGGATTCAACTTCAGGAGGCTTGCCCTCATCCAGTCCTCCCACAGCTGACAAACACCAGGTGAGCACTGAGACTGCCAGCCCTGGGTCTGATGAAAAAGAGAGGTACAGTTAGGTGTCATCAGCATACTGATGACACCTTACATGAAACCCTCTGACGATCTTCCCCAAAGGCTGCATATACACGTTGAACAAGAGAGGGGATAAGATGGAACCTTGCTTGCAGAGATTTAATCCTCACCACTGCTCCTTTTAGTTTCCTTCTAACTAGTTTCCTCATTTTAGTATATTCTCCCTTTTTAAAGTTAAATTTAACTGTGGTAGTTTTATTTACCATTCTCCTTAATTATATCAAATTTGATTATATTATGATCATTATTGCCAAGTGGCTCCAACACCGTTACCCCTAGCACCAGGTCATGCACTCCACTTAGGACTAGATCTAAAGTAGCTTCTCCTCCTCATTGGTTCCAGGACCAGCTGCTCCAAGAAGCAGTCATTCATGGCATCTAGAAACTTTAGCTCCATATCAAGCCCAGAGGATACATTCACACAATCAATATTAGGATAATTGAAGTCACCCATTATTATTGTGTTTCCGAGTTTAGTAGCCAGTCTAATCTCCACAAGCATTTCATAGTCAGTCTCACCATCCTGGTCAGGGGGGTAATAGTTTAGTCCCACTGCTATACACTTCTCCATTACACATAGAATTTCTATCCATAGAGATTCCAGAGTACATTTCCCTTCCTGTAAAATTTTAATCCTACTTGACTCAATGCTGTCTTGAACATATAGAGCCATGACCCCACCACCAGCTCAATCTACTTTGTCATTTCGATATATTTTGTACCCTGATATTACAGTGTCCCATTGGTTATCTTCGTTCCACCAGGTCTCCAGGATGTTTAAACCCTGGAGGTTTAATGCCAGCGTAAGTAGAGTCAGAAGGAGAGGAGTAGGCAGTGGAACCATGCATGGGATGCCTCAGCTGGGCCAGCCAGTGGCTGGGCTAAGGAGGTAAGGAAGAACAGCTGAACTGGGCATGGCAGGGGCCAGCCCAGGGTTTAGCAGGCTGGGCTGTAGGTAGCCTGGGAGAGAGCTGAAAAAGGTAGGAGAGCCTTGTCTCTTGAAGGCTCCAGGGTGAGAGTCAGGGAGGGCTCTGCCAGAAGCTGGTTCCAGTACAGATTGTACCTGGCCAGCAAAGCCTGGAGCAGCAGGTGCTTCGGGAGGAAAGCCCTGCTGGGATTATCAGCCCTGGAGTGGGGCTGGTTAGGAGAGACCCAGGGAGGCGCATGAGTCTGTGTGGATACAGGAGGGACAGTGCCTGACCAGGGAGGCCTGAGATAAGAGGAGAGACCCAAGGGTCTAAGAGACTATGTAGGTGGCCAGAGGGTTATGCCTGGCTACCTGGAAATGTAATGTTAAAGAACTGTAAATAAATGTATGGTGGAGAGCTGATGTCCACATTTTTTATTTAGATTTCTTTATCCCACCCTATCCCTTAGCCTCATGGTGGCTTGCAATTAACTATAACACTAACAATTAATTAACTCAACTCTTAATCCTCACAATGTTCGTCGCCTACCCGGCCCCCCCCCCCAATTAGGGGGGGGCTCGGGGGCGGCGGCCGTTGTCCTCCCGCCGCTGAGCCGAACGAAGACTCACTGG